>JADLZK010005880.1:0-76724 GCA_015847255.1 Hyparrhenia diplandra
CGAAATGAAAGATTTCTAAAAATGTAAATAAAAAGAAACAGAAATGAACTGACCATAGGGTTTCTTGAGACCCAGAACTCGTCACCGTCATAATCGCTGCCAGCCATCTCATCAGCCAATGATCTTTCTCCAGAAATAGGAAAAAGTATTACATGTTTTGAATATCCAATAAATTTCTTCTCCAGTCCGTCAATTTTCCTTGCAGTTAAGATATGTATATCACCAAAATGTAGCCCAGGATATTTAAACACAAGAACATCTCCAGAGTATTGGCCATTGTCACTGTTTAGTAGGACATAAGGTCAGCAAAAAACAACTGTAAAGTCTGCTGTCAAATACAACATTATCCATGTTCCAATAATTAATAACTGCATATTTATGTATGTTCTACAGGAGGCTAGCAATACCAAAGATTGCAAATTTTCAATATCTCCTGTGAAGCATAAAAATATTTCCTTTTTATGTGAGGTAATACTGTAATAGTAATAAGACTTTTCCACAACCCACATCCTAAAGTTGTTTAAAATATTGTACTCAAAACTAAAAAGCTATTTAAATTTGATCGATAGAAAATAGAATGCCCTCAATATTTTGAAGAATCAGATGGCCAGATCTATTTGTCCATCTTTTAAGTTCAGACCACTGTCTCTGCTTCTGTCTTGGATATTTTCCTTTTCACCGTAACCAAACAGGATTCACAAAAGAAAAAAAAAAGAACAAATTCACGAACACCCATTTGTATGCCTTGGCAGATTTCAACCAGGGCAGATGGACTTCAACGAAGCTGAGATGTCACAGCATGTTGATCTCAACCCTAACATGGTGTGGGGCCAGGGGCAATGCCACCTTGCTGTAGAGTGGTGCACGGCACTATGTAAGAACAAAAGAATAGAGCAAAATAGCTAGTTTTGACCACTTCAATGAGTTAAAATTGGCAATATCTTTTTCTACGTGGCGGTGGAGTTTGTAATTGGGGATGGGCATAACACTTTTTTCTGGTCTGATAGATGGCTAGAGGGGAAAACGATATCTGATCTGACCCCTAACTTGATGAAGATAATCCCCAAGAAGGCCATCACACAGCCCATAGCCCAAGCATTTGTGGATCATTGCTGGTCGATGGTTTGATCTTGCCCCAGGAGTAGCGGATCAACACTGCTGGAAGCTCATGAAATCTGGGCAATACAGCAGCAGATCTGCAATTAATGCCTTCATCTTAGGAAGGTTTTGATTTCATGCCTTGGAAAATGATTTGCAAAGGTTGGGTCTCCCGACGATGCAAATTTTTCATTTCGTTTCCGGTGAAAAATCGATGATTGACTGCTGATTGCCTTGCCAAGCGTGGTCTTCCTCTCCCAGTTGTCTTCCTCCTTTGTGATCAAGCTGAAGAATCAATCCAACACTTCCTTGTCTCATGTGTTTGCGCCCACCTGGTCTCTTCTGTGGTTCTTCAGAACTTGGGATTGACAATCGTTTTTTTATATATAAAAAAACTTGGGATTGATCCTCCAGGAGCCCTAGGCCAACCCCAGTAGATTTTCAAGTTTTTGGTGCGAAGCAATAAAAAATTTGCCAAAGAAAATCAAGAAGGGCCTCCATTCTCTCGTCATCCTAGTGGTATGGGAAACATGGAACATGGCACTGGATGACTGGTTTTAATGGTGTAAATTTCGAGATTTGCTACTACTAAACTTGTATATCATGCAAGCAGTTATAGAAATTTGAAGTTTCTTAATAACTTTCACAAGGGTTATCCTCAGTTCCTCACTGTGCTTATAGAAAAAAGGTGTACATTATCACTATTTTGTTGATATAATCACATTGAAGGGCAGGCTTGGTGCAGTTGGTGAGAAGCTCACCCACTGAGCACCAGGTCCTGGGTTCGACGCCGTCTCCCTGCATATTTGTGCGGGTAAGGCTGGCCTCGGTTAAACCCTTCCCCAGAACTCCACTCAAGTGGGAGCCGCCTGGCACTGTGCCCTTTTTATAATCACATTGTTATCAAGTACTACTAAATGGAAAAGTTGACAATCAATAAATGGAGGATCACTGAAACAATAAAACATACAAGCAAAATGCCTTCAGAAGGCACAGATGAAACAGACAGATGAATGCTACCACTTACAGTATCACACAAACTTCATTTGGTTTCAGTGTTCCTGTAGGATCTGTTGAACCCATTAAATGATAGCATTCATCAATCGGTAGCTTTCCTTCTCTGAATCCTTTCATTTCCTGTTTCGCCATGAAACTAAGTCTAGATAGCAAGTATGGTTCTTCTAGTGGAATTCCAGAATGAATCATGCGTTCCAACATTGAATCCTCCATATTAGCATATGCAGACGCAACTACATGAACCACATAAAAAAAGAGCTCCTTGATCAATACAAGACAGGCAAGGGAAAGAAAGAATATAAAATACAATAGTAGAACACATGTCCAAAGTTATGAACAATAAGAGCATAGCATCTACAGCACAAGGAAGCACAAACAATAAAAGCACAGTGAAAAAAAATGGAAACCCAATGATTCGAAGTTTTGAACTTACGCTTTTAGTGCGTGTCTGAAACTGCAACGAGCATTCTCAACCCCTTCAATTGCATTATGTAGAAGTTCCATAAAATATTCTTCCTTAACTCCTCCATAGTGAAGCAACGCAATCAAGAACCTTGATATTGATGACCTGTTGGATTGATGGCTGATAAATAAACACAAACATTTGTATTAGTCGTTTTGAACCAAAAATTTAACTTGTTTGCCAAAAGTGGTAGACAGCCGCATATAGGCACCTGGGCTATCAGCCCATTATGGTTATTATAGACTGATTGCTATTAATTAGGCAAGGAGATCCGACGACGGTCTTCTATATACCAACCTGGGGTCCGCCTTGCCCATATATGTTCCCCTGCCTATTGGCCTTCTACTCAATCTACTAATTTCCCGTGCAATTCCATTGCTTTCAAAAAGACTTCCAGATAAGGCATGACATGATGAAGAACATCACCTGCCCCAACAGAGCGCGTGCGCACACACATAATTGGTGTCTGTCTCACCAGCCCTCCCTAAATGCTACAGCTATTTATTCATATTTTCATATTTTGCATGGATGCATGTAAGTGCCTCAAACAGCAGATGAGGTTATGCTAACACAGCAAAACCCTCATGCAACTACCAATTTAAAAGTTGATATGTAACAGATAGTGGCCCAAATCTAATGAAAGACTGGATGGTCAAGTAAAGAAAAGTGTCAACTCCATTATCTGTTGGGTTTAGTCCCACAACAGTAATTGATGGTAGGGGAGCACATCTCCTCGCCCTTGGGTCCAGCATCAGTTAGTTTGTTGGTCGAGGCTGTTGGGTGCTTGCAGACTTTGGCGAGTTTCCTTTTCTTCTTTTTCCTTTTCTTTTTATGTGTGTGATCTAGCTGTTTGGTGGGGTTGTGTGTTGTTGTTTGGTTTCCATTCACACCACACCATTTTTAACATCAACAATGGCGAAGGGGGCACGCTGTGCGGAAGCAGCGGCAGCTAGGAGATCTAAACCTAGATTCGTGATATCTTGAAGGAGAATAGAATTGGTGTAACTGAATGGATGTATTGCATGAGCCCTTGGGCAGTTTATATAGAGTACAAGACGGGGGCAAGGGCAACCCACGAATATATATGGCAATCTACAATGCAAAATATCTAAACTACCAAATATACTATAAAAGATGGTTAACAGTTACAATTTGAAATATAAGGGAAAAACTAACTGTGATGGCCTTGCCTCAACCAGACTGACATTATACTCGAGATAATGAAACCAATTTTGCAACAAAACAGAGTAAAAGGAACCAGAAAAAATTTCACCACAAAAATTGGCATAGAATGACTTTGCAGAGGATTTAGGGTTACAATTACAACAAAAGGCTGTATATGAAATCACAAATATTCAAATGTGCTAGATGCCATGTATGAACTTTAATACCTAAATCCAACATTACAAAAACTCAAAATATTTCCAGACATACCTTGTGTTAACTATTTCCAAAGAACTGAGAGACATCATCTGGCACAACTTTGGGTCAGCTTTTACTTTACCATTGATGGTCGGATAGCAATAGTATTGTTGGGAAGCTGTAATGGAAAAGAAAGAATACTCAATTTTAGGTAAATCTACGCTACAAATTAATATCATAGCATATACTTTGTTAGGAAAATTTCAAAAATGTTCTTTTTTTTTTTGGGGGGTGGGGGTGCAGATTTTTCTATCCACAATATTGAGCAAATTAAAGAAAACCAAATATGTTTGTGATCAGTTGGGCTTGTACAACAGCTCCGCACGCCTGTCCTAAAAGAATATAAAGACTAAACTGCTCGGAAATGGTAACCTTGAGTTCAGTCACACTAATCACATGGGAGCAACGAAAAACCTGACACTACACAAGGAAGTAATCACTGTGTAGAAATGTAAAAAAACAGATATTTGAATCAACTATGGTCCCCAAACAACCATTTCCATACCAAACCTCCCAGTTGACAGGTAAAACAGCTAGATTTTGAATGTAGGTAAGGTAACATACTCCCATCAGTCATATATTGGTGACTGGAGAGAGTAATATCCAAATTATTAATTCTTATTGCATACCCTTTTGTCAACTAGCAGAGTTCCCTTTACAGCATATCCATTATAAAAAAGACGGACCTGTATGAGAAGAGGCTAGACAAAAGAACAGAATATATAAAGACAAAGAATAGGCACATGATTAATAATATACAAATTCAATGTTGAGAACGATGCCACTTTGAACTCGACCTCACCGTTGTTTCACCTCCATGCATATAGTCCTGAAGAAGGGATAGAAACAATCAATATATATTAACTGACAGTTGTATGAACCTTTACCATAAACTACTGTCTATTGAATGCAGGGGCATACATATGCAGGAGTGATTTCCACAAATGCTACTTTATTTACATATGTACTTCAATTTTGGAGGAATGGAGAGAAAAGCAGTTCACTGAACAACTTCAAAGCAAAAGAAATCCAAGACATATTGTGGCTTGTATGGACATGTCCAGCAGAGGCCTCAAGGCACCAGGACATAGTGCAACCCTGAGGCGTGAAAATAATATAAGAAGAAGTAGGGGTTGGCTAAACTTGAAAGCTCTTTATTCATGGGGCGGCAAACTTGATATGTGAAGAGGCAATAAAAAGGAACTTGAAACAAAGGAATATACCCAAAGAATCGTCCATCAATAGGAGTGCATGAGAAGTAGCTATTCACTTACCTAAACCTTGCACACGCTTTAGACCCTCTAATAATATCACTATTATTGAGCCTCATATATATGTAGATATATTTGTTTTCTTTAATTCTTTTTCCTAGTGGCTCATGTTAGGTTTTAACTCTAGCAGTCTAGCCTACTGTAACTTGCTTGGGACTAAAAGGGACTACGCCATTCTTCGTATGAATGTGTTGAGTTGATAAATTGTCATGTGGGTCAGCAAAACTCCCAGCGCAAGGATGGGCTGTTGTCGGACAAGCATCGCCACTGGGTATTTATATGGCTACACATGTACTCAGAACAATTAAGTAATAGGTTGAATCTTCGCAGGACCGCCAGTCACGGCGTCAAAACTATGCCAAATGAGGGCCGGTGGCTCGACCGTGCACTTCGCAGGACTACCTTTGCGCTGAGGTCCTCCCACAAATAGCCCACCACAACATTAAAAAAATCAAAATATAAAAATGCAAACATCTGTAGAACTCCCACATATCATCTATAAAGTTAAACTATTACTAATAAGTTTCTGTAAAGAAACTGGCAAGCACAAGGCCAAGCGTACATACTTTTGACTTTCTTCCTTTGATAATTCTGCTAGGGCATTTCTTAGCCAAATTTTCAGATATGAAGCCAGTCCCATCAGTATGGATCAAACGCTTCCCATCTGACATAACAACTTTCCCATGTTTGTCCTGAAATAGCACATTGAAGATAAAAGTTGCATGCTCAATAGTAATAAGACACTATTGGAGAGGAAGAAAATAATTACCCGGCAAGGTTCATCATCAATCAGTATAACATCAATATTCGGTAAATCAATATCCAATGTTTCAGTTTTTGAAACTATCAAAGAAAACCTGCATCACTCCAATCAAAGAACATATGTTTAAAACACCAGAAGGTGGAGAACGCATATCCATGTAGAAAACAATATCATCATATTGTTAGTTCTCCTTCTCAGCCGCACAATTGCAAGAACATAAAAAAGCAGAAGTAGGTAGCACAGTTCTTAATTATCTCATAATCGAAAATATTGGCACTCTTTTTAGTGCACACTTTTTGGCAATTTTCTGAATACTCAATGTTATATCATTGTAGCAGAATTTGTAGCTTATCACCAACCAGAAAAGGTTCGTGCATTGCACTTGTGAATTGCCTTTGGACTTAGGAAGTGTCAACAGACATGGTTGGTTGAGATTAATAGGTTAGATGACAAACCTTTTCATATAATTTGCCAGGGTGGGAGCAGTATGGATATGCATAAACAGTTTGCGGCAATTGTCAATTGTTTCGTGGGAAGGAATATAAGTCTCATCCCCCCTCCACCCAGACTCGGTGCAAATAAAATAGCACTTTACAGACGAATCCCCCCGTTCACCATCTTTCCTTTTCGTCTCTTTTCCATCCTTGTAAGCTGTGAAAGAAAACCAATGAAACCAATCTAAAAACTAGAAGTTCGAGAAGTGCTGCAGCACAGCAAAATGAAAATAAATTAAGAAGTCTAATGCTTTTTTATCAGCGTTTTAGGAATCCCCAATAAAATAATATTTGCATGCAACTCCAATGTTTCAGATCCAATGCTTTATGAAATCATCCCTACCAACTAACCGAAACAAGATTTTGTTATATGTGCTACTGCCACCAAATATAGCAAAATATGTACAGCTCTCATATTTACCCACATCGACAGACAGAAAGAGTTTACAAACTGCAAATTAGCATCGCCCAACAGGTCACAATGTCACGGCCCACGGACTTGTGGATCTAGTTTCCATTCTACACACTTTCCCTGATCAGAGGACAATTTCTCATGCATCCTCTATTACTAAAAGCAAGTACCAAACACAACAGCACCGAAGCCCATGCCTTAGGCTTGCGTGGGACAGCCAAGGGGATTTTTTTAACACCAGCCTGGAATTCGCTCCCACAAAGAGTCAAACCCAGGACCTGAGGAGTGCTACTCAATCCATCTAACCAACTCAGCTAGAGACCCTTTCGCTCTAGGCATCAGCATATGCCAAAGATCATGTACTCTGAATGAGTAAGCAATATAATCAATCCTCATTTCCGCCTTCCTTTTGATACCTTGGTCCTTCCATTTGGATGCTGGCTGGCCATCCAAGCTAGAAGATGGCAATCGTGCCCTAGGGATCTGGGGCCATGAAATCAAACCTGTTCATCGCATCAAGGCCCCCAGTTTGAGTTTCAGTGTTTGATGAATGCAAGGACATGTGGCTAACTTTATTTTTGGCAAAACCTCTCACGATTACTTCCACTGTCAACCTCTTCATCGCATCAAGGCCTCCAGTTTGGGTTTCGGTGATTAATGAACAAGGACATGTGGCTAACTTTATTTTCAAGGTTTATAACAAAGTGTTAAGGCACATCGAGGCCAGTCAGTTTTCTTGGAACCAGGTAATTGGATTCAGCATGTAATGCAAGGATATTCATGAAGTGTTAAATGATATTTTCGTGGCTAGAACACACTGGAGGAACCTGTTCCACCAATCTCTCATGCACTTACTCGCAATGCATCTTATTTCACATGTAATGTACACTTAACCGCATTGCAATTTGCAAGTAGCTTCATTGCGTTGGCTATGGCTACAATAATAATGCACCGGAGAAATCCAAATAACTCTATCATGAACTACGAGTTCGTTACGGCTACAATAACAATGCACCAGAGAATGATTTTACGTCTACTCACTCAACCCATGAAACACACCATGTGAACATGTCCCCAAGAAATTCATTAGCAAGACTTATATCAAGTGCTGAAATCAAGTTCACCTTAGTGGCTAGCACAGTAAAATGCAGAAAACATGTGTAGAAACAAGACTCCACAACAATAATCTATGTTACACGGATACTTCAAGAGGGGTGACGTATCCGTATCCGATACTCGTAGGATACTCGGATGCGGATACTTGGATACACCATTTTAGTGGGTTTTATTTTAAGAAAGTGCGTATCCGCGTATCCGATACGTATCGTATCGGATACCCGTACCCGTACTCGTGTAACAAAGACAATAATTGTATGATATTGTTGGTAACATAAACCCATAGATTTTAGGTTACGAGAAACTCACTGAAAAAATTATATCGCCGCAGACCCAAAATAATACCATCTTCAACAATCTTATGGTAATGTTGGCGGTAGAAATCAAAAGTGCTTTTGTCTGAAGGAACCATAAACTTTACTATAAGAACATTATCATCACCAAAAACTTTCTGTAGAAGAGTCCTCTTGTTCTCCATATATGGCCCCTGATTCAGTCAAATAAGTCAGAAATACAAGTTTGTCCCTAAATTTCCTCAATATTTCTGGTCCACAAACACAACATTTGTAAATCCAGCTTCCTTAACACATTAATTTTGTCAGAATTCATCCTTTTTATTCATATATTAGTGAAGTTCGATGCACGATTTGCCAAAAATATACAACTGTATATTGATATTTTAGGATATGTTAATAAGTTTGATAGGGACTGCACAGCTACATATTTGTGCACTTGTAGATTAATAGAAATATCAACCAGTTCCTCATTACGTGTTTGAAGCACAGATCCTACACTGCAATGAGGATATTGGGAGATGATGCTGTGGTAAGCTAGATTCATGAGAAGTTAAATGCAACTTATACAATTGAACAATGTAGAATCCCTAATTGTTGATGTCAAGAGAACGAACACAATAAAGACGAAACATAAATACAAAATAAAGATATTGGGAGCATGACAAACCTTCAAAACTTCAAATTTGGAATCCCCTCTTATCCCGATATCACAATGGTATACTTTTGTTGTAGTTGGGTCTGAATCAAAATTCTGCAGGCATCAATGAGTAAATGGAGTCAACATTGTGGTTGGGACATAAAAATTCAAACGTAAGTAAAAGACTGAAATGATCATGCAAAGGCAAATTGAAGGGAACTCATGACATGCAGTTGCAAATTCTACCTAGTTGGTTTCATTATGAGGTTAGAGAAACAAGAAAATCACTATAATATGACCTTTGCCCTATCTGGTGCAGTTCTATTGGATGCCTGAAAATTCTTCTGACCAAATTCCCTCCAGATTTTTGGCCTCAAAAGGAGCCATGGACAGGAACTTCAACGAATTAATATAGTCCACATCCAATACGGCTTCATGTTCCATTTTATTCCTGTAAAATGAAAGGAAGATACTTTAGCAATAGCATAGCACAAACAAAGGTTCTTGCTGTCTCAAACAAGTAGCTGATATTTGGAAGAAACTGCGTATTCATTTAGAAATATGTAATTGTTTGTGAACAAAGGAAAGATAAATCGCATATTCGCTGACAGGTTCACAAAATCCTGAACTTTGGCAGCAGTATTTTCTATGTTCAGAATCCTGTAAGAAACTGAAACCTAAGAGACTCACTGATAAAGGTAAGAGAGTATCAAAAATCTCTTGCTGTACTCCAAATTTTCCAAGGCGCACATCTGGGGGCTCGCCGTCTTCCTCAATTCATTTTCTGTGATCGGGCGGCTTGCTGTGTCCCTGAATGCATTTAGTGCAACAACATTTGGCTGGGGCTTTGGTATCATTATTGCACACTCGGGACCAATACGGTGTCCAAAGGGTCCAACTCCCTGAAGACATCTTAAAATATGCTGCAAGCGGATTGTTTGATCTGCAATCCACTGCTCAGGGATGCCATTCTGTACATGGTTCTGTAACTCAGATGGTCTTCCATTTTCAGCCAGCATGCAAAGACCATGTGGCACAATCGATATCAGTTCATTGATACAGTCTTCCAGTTCTTTGATACGGTCATGGTCACAGTCGCCGTACTGCATAAGCATCTGGTCTGCCTGAGAAGCCATTCCTCGGACAGTGTTATCAACTTCAATGTAATCCTGGTGCAACTCCAAAGGGGGCCTGTAATCAGGTGGGTCGTCAATTGCCATTATCACTGGATAACCTTTCTGACCTTGACCCGCCATACAAAGGTTGGAGAGGCCCGAAGTTACTTCTTCCATTTGGACCTCATCGTGGCAGTGCGGCCCTTGTTCAGATCCATCTGTTAAACACCAGATTCTATCATCAGGAACGCATTCCGCGCAAAGCTATTTTAATCGTAGGTCCCCCACCATTACGTTACACACATGCCCACAAGAAGAAAAAAAAACGAAAAACCTGAATGAAGTGAAAGAAGAATGGGGCCAGCCATGGCCGGTGGGGTACGGTGGGGAGCCTCACCACTGAGGGAAGCAGCGGAGTTGCAGGCGAGAAGGCTCTCGGTGGTGAGGACGTGCTGCGCGTTGAGCGCGAACATCTCCTCCGCCGCGACCGAGACGATGTGTCCAGTGAGGGCCCGGACCTCCGCCTGGGCCCTCGCGATCCTCCGCAGCACGCGAACCGCGGCGGCTTCGCCGAGCTCCGCGAGCTCGCGGCGCGCCGGCTCGCCGGCGACCTGGCCCAGCCTCCACTCCAGCTGCGCGAGCTCCGCCACCACCGCCGGCGGCAGCGGCGGCGGCGGCGGCGCCCCATAAGGAAGCTGCATTACTCGAGGACGCCTACTATGGCAGCAGCGGCGGTGGTGGTGGCGATGGTTGGCGGAGCCGAATGCGGAGAGGCGGCGAGTGGGGGCCGGAGCAAAGCGGAAAAGGAGCATTGGCGAGCGCAGGCGGCGGTGGGAGACGCGTTTATTGGGGCGGGTGGAGGATGTAGGGGCCCACATGGCAGTGGGGAGATGGGTGCGTGTTGGAGTGGAAGGAAGCAAAGGCCCCACCACCTGGCCTGGCGCAGCGGCAGCAGAGAGAGATGGGCTTGTCCGGGGCCCAGTCGGCGACGGGTCTTGTCAACGTCGTCTCAACATGGTCACGGGGCTGTAGTCTACGAATAGGATAGGCACCCGTTGCACATGCAGGTCACGGGGCTGCTGTGCCTGTGCCCACTCGGCTATGGCAGTCTTGAAAAAAATACACTGAAAAAAGCTAGATTTAACTTTTTAAAAAAAAAGAGAGAGAATTATGTAACAATTGTTTGGGTTTCCCATTTCGCTTTCATAATGCAGATATAGATTTTGCCTCTTCAAGTATACGTTAACCCATGTCAATTCTTGACCTTTGACACCAAAATACACTGAGAAAAGACAACTTTTACAATGGTTCATTTCTTGTATTTGACCTGACCTACTGTTTGGGGCCATCCAAATTATGCACATATGACATTGAATCCTACCTCTTCAACTTATCAGCCTGACTTATGAGTTATGATATAATATTTTTCTCTTATAACAAAAACAATATCTTATTAGTCACACGAAACCACCAACTGAACAGCCCGAATCAAACTCTTGGCTTGTAAAATAAAGAGATTATTTCTTATATGTCATTAACATGAAACGAGACCGTTTGGTGTGGGGTTCCTAAAGTTTGGTCATTTTTACTCCCTAATTAACACCCTGACAAAAAAAGTGAAGTAATTTAGATGCTTTTAGTTCCCAATTGGTGACTAAAAGTGATTAAACTTTAGGGGGTGACTAAATGAACCAAACACCCCATAAATCTCTTATCTACCACCTATAAAGAAACATGATTTACATATATATCATCATGGGTGTTAAAATGTAACCCCCTTTCATATCAAAAGCTAGTCTGAGTATATGAATATCGAAATGTTTTTTCTTTGGACTTATGAATATTCAAATGTTAGTATTGCTTCTACCCAAATTTTGAAGGCAATCAATAATAAGCGAACCAATGCCTCAGCGAGAAAGGAGGAGGGAGACAGTGGAGTGGGCTATTGGCTTGGTGCGTTGGGTTGGCTATGCTCGTGCTATTTTTTTTTTTAGATATAAAGGATAGTTCATATCCGGCTTCATCTATCAACTGATAGAATTAGACCAATTATTACAAAGTAATTATTACAAAGTTTCCAGTATAGGCACACACGCTTGCTGCACAAAGTTTACAGCCATAGAAGCGAATAAGCGAAAATAAAGTGAAGTCTTAACTAAGCATGACCAATGTGTCTAAAAGCAAATATGCATATGCTCGTGCTGTTGCTCAGCTGCGAGCGTGGCCACAGTTGTGAAGATAAGCCTACCCCAAACAGTCCTTATAGTGAACAAATCCTGTTAAAGTTCCAAAGGTGTACGAGTAATAAACTACATTATATGCTCAATCAGATTATAAAAGGGAGCATTATGTCCAACTGAAAGAAAGGGTAAAATCTTATTTCTTGTTAATTAGCCCAGGCTATTGTAATATAATCAACAATGGGTAGTGGATTAAGAGATTTTGAGTTTTTAGATGGCACATAGCATACAGAAAAATTTCCCAACTAAAAACCACCTGAACAAAAAAAAAGTAAAAAACTCTGAACAATAAGTTTTAACGGAGGACCAATCAGACGCTAAGACGAATGTAATTTGTTGAGCCAACAACAATTCCTCTGACATACAGTTTTGCCACTGGGTGCTGCTGGCATTCCATACCATACAGTTTTGCCAGACTTCACATTCGTAGTAGCTTACAACAAACCAGATGTACAGACAGAAATAGGTAGTAGAACGTAGTTTAATCCACAGCCACCCGGTCCATCACCACGTCCCGTAGCTTACAACAACTCAGTTGTAAAGTTGGCGGATAACTGAAACCGGGCAGAGCGCGGTTTTCTCCCCACGCTGCACCGCGTACTTGGTCGCGTGGAGATGGCACAGCGCAGCTCCAGCCACGTTCCACACGAAACGGCACCTGTTGATGCTCCTCATAGACCTTGCTCGCTCGTAGACGATCCTGTAGATAGCACACGCCTCCTTGTACACGACTGAGAGGTCCCGCTTGGTCTCCTCGAATTCGTCGGCTTCGTATAGCAACTGCATTGCACGCAGGGTTAGTTTATTGATATATCGTGATAGCCGATTGACATAACTACCTTTGCTTTATTTCCTTGTGCTCGTGGTTGCACACATCAAGTAAGAAGATAGGATGCTTACATGTTTGTAGTTTTGGTAGAGCTTCTGAAACTCATCGTTCATTTCTTCTTGATCCAGCTCAAAAAGTTGTGTACTCTTTCTCAAGTACTCTTTGTAGCGGGGCTCCCATAGGGAGGTGCATTCTGGGGTTACCTCCTCATCGAAGCATGGCAGTGGTGTTATCTCTGATTATAACAGAAGAAATAGATACATAAGAAAGTAGCTTCAAATTCCTTTTTTTAAAAAAAATAGAAGCTTCATATATTATTTAAGAAATTAGGAAAACAAGAACATCTGAAAGGCATCAAGAGAAATTAGGAAAATAATTCTAAGTCAGCATATGGTTCACTTTGTAATAAAATTTGGCTGTGCACATCCTCAGATGTAGATGTTGGAAAAGTTAAATATTACATTATCTAATACGGCTCACTAGTATAAGTTTTGGTGCGTACATCCTCAGATGTAGGCACTGGAATATTAACTATTCCATTATCTGTAAAAATCACAGTGGACCCAGATATCACATGAATATGCACAACGGTACCAGTAGAAATAATAATTTTAAAAACGGACCAACCTAGGAGAAATCTAAGCTAGATCAGTTGGTTCAAAGGTGACAGTGGAGTGCCAACTAGCAGAAAGACAACTTACCAATTTTTTTCATCACATTGTTGCGTTATTACTCTGTCAGTGTCATCGTAGATTCTACCCAAAATAGATGTAGAATGGTAGAAATCAAATCCTTTCTTCTCCATGAAGTGTGGATATGATTGTACTCTCAGTTTACGATCCACATCTACCTGTTTAATTGGCAGACATGGCAAGAAACAACTGTTGAAACAGAGCATGCTACCACAAGACTAATAACCAAGTGAAGTGAACTTTGGTCCTCAAAATAAATGTTTAACCAATAGGATATTGCACATTTCATTTATTTTGTATCTTTTTTTTGCTGGAATAAAGAAAATAAATGATATGAAATTCATAATTGCATGGAAGCCTAGACCATATCATTGTAACTAACCTTGTGCCCATCCAGAGCCCAGTAATAAATGTCCACTAATTTAATCATGTTTTCCTTAATCGAATTCTTTTCATCTTGATCGACTCCTTCTGTTAAGAACCGGTCCATATATGCTAACCAACAATCAGACGATGAACCAAGTGCATAACTGAAAGAGGGAAATCCAAACATGTATCCATCAGTGATCAGATCAACACAACGAAACCAAACAGATGTTGCAGAGAAAATAAAATTATAGTTCAGAGACAAGTGATGAAGAATCAATAAGGATCTCAGGACAACCAGGATATTCAGTGTTCATTATTCTAGTAAACATCCACATATCAAAAAAAAAAAAATTGAGTCAATCTTTACATCAGCTTGTATTGCCAATGATGTTGCAATTAGTTTATAGTTATGCAGCTGATTCATATCAACAATATGATGATGGAATTTTTGGTGATAAGCAAATTTGAAAAAGGCAACAGTGACATCTTTGGGTGCCCCAAGCCATATGATAAGGAATGCATCCAATGTGTATGTATCCAATTGATAACCAGAGTCCTAAGTTGAACCTCACAAATAAAGGCAAGGATGAGAAATAATAATTCATTTCACCAGTCCGCACTACATATTGGACTGATAAAATGCATGAGCAACACATCAAAATTATTAAGCCATGCCATTATAAGCATTACTGCGCCTGATTCTTTTTATATTTCAGCATACTGCAACTTCGCCTTGCTTTGCAACTAAGCATGCATGTCACAAAGTTGACTAGATATCTTCAAATAAATCAAAGATATGTAATTAAGTACACAATAAATAATGCTGATATGGTTTAGCAAAAGTAGTTATAAACACTGATTTGTGCAAAGAATACTGATCAATTCAAAACCAAGTAACATCCTGTGAACATTATGATATGGACATGATTAATAATTGAAGAGATACAATACTTGGGTATAAACGTAGCCGTCAAGCATTCATTAAATAGCAGTCTTTCGAGAATCAACTCATTAAAATCCCTGGGTCCGCTAGGCTTGTGCTGGGTCTCCTTTGGTTTTAGTGGTTCAACCCAAGGTTCACTTTGCTTCTTGAAAGCCTTTAGTAACTGAAACACCATTTTTTGCTATCAGAATTGCAGAACTCCTTTTGACAAGTTAAAAAATAATAATGCATATTAATGTGCAGAAAAATGCTATTGTGCTAGCACACAGGGGATGTAATTCTCTAAAACAAGAAATACTAATGTAATACATTTTATTTAAAGGAAAAGTCTAGCATGTAATACATTTTATTTAAAGGAAAAGTCTAGCTAGTCTGGCTTGCCCAATGGCAAAACAAGGATGCAACCCACTGCTAGAGTTAGGTCGTTGTGCAGGGTGAGTTGTGAAGGATCAATCAGGAAAGCCTGAATTAGACAGGCAGTCTAGGAGAGAATTATGCATCTAGACCTCTTTATAATCAGAGGTGATCAAGGAATAAACGTGCAATTACAGCCAGTTCCTCTTCTCGCCTCCCTTCTCTAGTTTTCTCATTTCCCTGTTGCTACCTCTCGACACCAGCCATCATGGGTAGGAAACTGGTGGCAGAACGACCGGCGACCTCCCACAATCACTGATGTGACATTGCAGTGCCGAAATAAAAGATTCCTAAAAATGTACATAAAAGAAACAGAAATGAACTGACCATATGGTTTCTTGAGACCCAGAACTCGTCACCGTCGAAATCGCTGCCAGCCATCTCATCAGCCAATGATCTTTGTCCAGAAATAGGAAAAAGTATTACATGTTTTGAATATCCGATAAAATTCTTCTCCAGCCCATCAATTTGTCTTGCAGTTAAGATATGTATATCGCCAAAATGTAGCCCAGGATGTTTAAACACAAGCACATCTCCAGAGTATTGGCCGCTGTCACTGTTTAGTAGGACATAAAGTCAGCGATAGACAACAGTAAAGCCTGCTGTCAAATACAGTATTATCCAACAACAACTACATAGCCTTTAGTCCCAAGCTAGTTGGGGGTAGGCTAGAGATGAAACCCATATGAAACAGTAAAAAAGAACTTAAAAAGGCAAAAGACAAAAAGAAAGATAGGGTAGATAGAAAAGGAAACAAAGTCATGGTTCAGGCACATTGATAGCTAGCCTCCATGCGCTCCTGTGCAAAGCTAAATCCTTGGAGATATTCCACTCCTTAAGGTCTCTCTTAACCGACTCTTCCCAAGTCAATCTAGGTCGACCTCTACCTCTTTTTACATAAATACAGTATTATCCATGCTCCAATAATTAATAACTGCATATTTATGTATGTTCTGTAGGAGGCTAGCAATGCCAAAGAATACAAGTTTTCAATATCTCCTGTGAAGCATAAAAACATTTCCTTTTTATGTGAGGTAATACCGTAATAGTAATAAGACTTTCCAAAACCCACTTAAAATTGTTTAAAATACTGTACTCAAAAGTCAAAACTAAAAAGCTATTCTAATTTGATTAACAGAAAATAGAATGCCCTCAATGTTTTGAAGAATCAGATGGCCAGATCTATTTGTCCATATTTTAAGTTCAGACCACTATTTCTGCTTCTGCCTTGGATATTTTCCTTTTCAAGCGTAACCAAATAGGGAAAGAAAATAGAGAACAATTTAGCTCAAAAGGCTAGGGTGATGGCAAATACCGAGCTAGTTCAGCTCATGAAAAGCTTGAGCTAGATTGTTTCGGCTCTCAAACTTGACATCACCCTGTTCCTCCTCACTGTTTTTTTTAACCGTAAAAGTGATCCCCACAGCGATAGATTATATATATATAAGAAAAAGGAGAACGTTGGCAAGGATCTGCATCTAGTTTGATGCAGGAGGGTGATGGCAGTGGCGAACAGGGGCAGAGCCAGGCAGTAACTTGTGGGTGCCCAGGCACCCACAAAAATTCGACAAATCAGTGTTAGAAACAATTTTTCACCATGGTTTTAGATTAAATTTTCATATCTACAAGAGCAAGGCACCCCCCTCTAATTTGCTCTAGCTTCGCCCCATGACATAGTCCTCACCTGTCACACCAATCTCAGAAACACCCCCTTGCATGCCTTGGCAGATTTCAATCAGGGCACACGGTCATCGATGAAGATCAGATGTGACAGCGTGTGGATCTCAATCGTAGCATGGTGTGGGGCCAGAGGCAATGCCACGTTGCTGTAGGGTGATGCAGTTAAAATTGGCAATTTCTTTTTCTACGTGGTGGAGTTTGTAATTGGGGATGACTATGACACATTTTTCTGGTCTGATAGACGGCTAGAGGGGAAAACAATATCTGATCTGGCCCCTAACTTGATCAAGATAATCCCCAAGAGGGCCATCACACAGCCCACAGTAGCCCAAGCATTGGTGGATTATCACACAGCCCACAGTAGCCCAAGCATTGGTGGATTATCACATGGTGTCTGATATAAATGGCACATTATATTGACAGTTTCAGTCCTATGGGAGTGTCTTTATACATGGGAGTTGGTCGATGGTTTGATCTTGCAGCCAGGAGTAGCGGATCAACACTGGTGGAAGTTCACGAAAAACAGGCAATACAGCCGTAAATCTGTAATTAATGCCTTCATCTTAGGAAGGTTTGCTTTCGCGCCTTGGAAAAGGATTTGAAAAAGTCTGTTCTCCCTACGATGCAAATTTTTCTCCCAGTTGTCTGCCTCCTTTATCAACAATATTATCAAATCGGCTAATCGTTGCTGATTTCCCTGGTACCGATAAGGACAATCACGGCGATTAATCGATGATAAGGACGATTAATCGACCTCTTATCGGTCTAGTCGTCCATATAATTGTCTTGTATATAGCAGGACTATATATCATATATGTATCGTGGTATATATACCATATACTATATACTTATAATATAGTAGACATCTAGCATCAAGACTATATTTCTGGTTAGTTAGCTACTTACCTGTGAGATGTGACCCCATATTCTTGTCCCAGGCTCCATATGTTTTCTGAGGAGGTGAGAGAAAGTGTGGGCAGAGGTATGAAAGAGAAACTCCTTTGGGCCTGGGCCAAACAAATATAGCCCACTAAGCTGAAGCAGCCCATCTGCCTATTTGGTGCTGATCAGTCAAGGCCATCTATGTTTTCTGAGGAGGTGAGAGAAAGTGTGGGGAGAGGTATGAAAGAGAAACTCCTTTGGGCCTGGGCCAAACAAATATAGCCCACTAAGCTGAAGCAGCCCATCTGCCTATTTGTTGCTGATCAGTCAAGGCACCTAATTGGACGATTTATCGCGATTAGTGGACGATAAATCAGATGATCAGGTTTCTGATTGCTCTAATAGACTCGGAGGACCTAATCGAGTGCTAGGTACCAATAAGGATGATTAATCAGACAATCAGATCACATTGATCATCAAGCTGAAGAATCCATCCAACACAACTCCTTGTCTCATGTGTTTGTGCCCGCCTAGTCTGGTCTGTGGTTCCAACCCCAGTAGTTTTTCAAGTTTGCAGTGCAAAGCAATAAAAATTTGTCCTAGAAAATCAAGAAGGGCCTCTATTCTCTCGTCATCCTAGTGGCATGGGATACATGGTACAAAGCAACGGATGACTGATTTTAATGGCATAAATTTTGAGATTTGCTACTACTAAAACTATATCATCCAAACAGTTACAGAAATTTGAAGTTTCTTAATAACTTTCATTAGGGATATCCTCATTGTGTTTATAGAAAAAAGGTGTACATTATCACTATTTTATTAACATAATCACATTGTTGTCAAGCACTACTAAATGGCAAAGTTGGCAATCAATAAATGAAGGATCATTGAAACAATGCAACATACAGGCAAATGCCTTCAAAAGGCACAGATGAAACATACAGATGAAAGCTACCACTTACAGTATCACACAAACTTCATTTGGTTTCAGCGTTCCTGTAGGATCTGTTGTACCCATCAAGTAATAGCATTCATCAATCGGTAGCTTTCCTTCTTTGAACCCTTTCATTTGCTGTTTTGCGAAGAAACTCAGCCTAGATAGCAAGTATGGTTCTTCTAGTGGAATTCCAGAATGAATCATGCGTTCCACCATTGAATCCTCCATATTAGCATAGCCAGATGCAACTACATGAACCATATAAAAAAAGGAGCTCCTTGATCAATGCAAGAGCAGGCAAGTGAAAGAACGATTATAAAATACATTATTAGAACATGTACAAAGTTATGAACAATAAGAGCATAGGATCTACAGCACAAGGAAGCACAAACAATAAAAGCAGCCATGAAAACAATATATGGAAACCCAGTGATTCTAAGTTTCAAACTTACGCTTTAGTGCATGTCTGAAACTATAACGAGCATTCTCAACCCCTTCAATTGCATTATGTAGAAGTTTCATAAATAATTCTGCCTCAACTCCTCCATAGTGAAGCAACACAATCAAGGCTCTTGATGTTGATGTTTTGTTGGACTGATGGCTGTTAAATAAACACAAACATTTGTATTATTTGTGTTGAACCAAAAATGAACTTGTTTGCCAAAAGTGTTAGACAGACGCATATAGGCACATGGGCTATCAGCCCATTATGGTTATTATAGATTGATTGCTATTATATTAGGCAAGGAGATCTGACGGTGGTCTTACTTCTATGAACCAGCCCGGGGTCCTTGCCTATATATGTCGCCCTGCCTATTGGGCCTTCTAATCAATCTACTAATTTCCCATGCAATTCCATTGCTTTTAAAAAGAGCTTCAGATAAGGCATGACATGATGAAGAACATCCCCTGCCGCAGCAGAGCATGTGTGCACACACACACACACACAATTGGTGACTGTCTCGCCAGCACCCAGCACTCCCTAAATGCTAAAATTATTTTATTCATATTTTGCTTGAATGCATGAAAAGTGTCTCAAACAGCAGATGAGGTTATGCTAACACAGCAAAAACCCCATGCAAGTACCAATTCAAAAGTTGATATGTAAGAGATAATCAAGTCCAGAAAGGTCTCAACTCCATTATGATCCTTGGAGCATGGGACATCTGGAATCTCATTTCTGGAGTTTAGCTGGGGTGATGGATGAGGTCACAAGGGATATACAGGGTGATATCCCTTGGTGATGGATGAGGTCACAAGGTCAGCAAGCACTGAGCCCTTATTTATTTACTTTGGTGATGGATGAGGTCACAAGGGATATACAGGGTGATATCCCTTGGTGTATGCTCTTTGCTGATGATGTGGTGCTAGTGAACGAGAGCAGAGCAGGGGTAAATAGGAAGTTGGAGCTGTGGAGGCACACGCTAGAGTCGAAAGGGTTCAGACTGAGTAGGACCAAGACCGAGTACATGATGTGCGACTTCAGTCCGACTAGGCACGAGGATGGGGACGTTAGCCTTGATGGACAAGTGGTGGCCAAGAAGGATACCTTTCGGTATTTAGGATCTATGCTACAAAAGGATGGCGACATTGATGAAGATGTTAGACATAGGATCGCAGCAGGTTGGCTGAAGTGGCGTCAAGCTTCTGGCATCCTCTGTGACAAGAGGGTGCAACAGAAGCTAAAAGGGAAGTTCTATAGGACGGCGATTCGCCCGGCGATGCTATATGGTCTTGAATGTTGGCCTACAAAAGGCGACATGTCCAAAGAATCGGCGTGGCGTAGATGCGTATGTTGCGTTGGTTTTGCGGGCATACTAGAAGGGATAGAGTCCGGAATGAAGAGATTCGGGATAGGGTCGGGTTGGCTCCTATCGAGGAGAAATTGATTCAACATCGGTTGAGATGGTTTGGACATGTTCAACGGAGACCTCCTGAGGCGCCGGTGCGTAGTGGGGTTTTAGAGCGGGTAGATAATGTAAAGAGAGGTAGAGGTCGACCTAGAATGACTTGGGACGAGTCGGTTAAGAGAGACCTTAAGGAGTGGAATATCTCCAAGGATTTAGCTATGGATAGAAGCGCATGGAGGCTAGCTATCGTGACCTTTGTTTCTTTTTCTATCTACCATCTTTACCTTTTGTCTTATGCCTTTTTTTGTGTGTGTGTTCTTTTATACTTGTTTCATATGGGTTTCATCTCTAGCCTACCTCAACTAGCTTGGGACTAAAGGCTATGTTGTTGTTGTTGTTGTTGTGTGATCTGGCTGTTTGGTCGGGTTGTGTGTTGTTGTTTGGGTTCTATACCCTTTGCTTCTTAATATATTGATAAGAGGACCTCCTGCGTATTTGAGGGAAAAAAACAATCACAACACACCATTTTCAACATCAACAAAGGTGAAGGGGCACGCGTTGTTAGAGGAGTCAAAAGCCTATTGGGCCTTAGCCCATTAGGGTTAATTAGTGGCTTATTTAGGGGCCAAGTCAAACCTCTCTATATAAGGAGAGAAGATGTATCAATCTATAATTAAGCAAGAGATTAGAAGAAAATCCCTTCTCTCTTGCCGGCCGTGGGCAAAGCCCCACGGACGGCCTCCCCCAGCGCCCAAGACCCTAGCGGCCGGCCTCTCTCCCTCGCAGCCCAACCTGTGAACAGTACCCACGGCGCCCGGTGCGCCATAACATCCCTTGACTCTCTCTCTCAATCCAAACAACGTCCATAACACGCGTTGCGAAAGCTGCGGCGGCAAGGGGATCTAAACCAAGACTGTGATACCATGAACGATAATAGAACTGGTGTATAATTGGATGGATGTATTGCATTGAGCCCTTGGGCAGTTTATATAGAGTACAAGGCTTGAGAGACAAGGAAACCCATGGATACATACGCAGTCTATGATACACAATATCTAAACTACCAAATAAACTATAACAGATGGTGAACAGTTACAATTTGAAACATAAGTATAAAGGCAAAACTAACTGTGATAGCCTTGCCTCAACCAGACTTACAGTATACTCGAGATAATGAAACCAATAATGTTTTGCAACAAAACAGAGTAATAAGGAACCAAAATATTCTCACCACCAAAAATGGTATAGAATGATTTTGCAGAGGATTTAGGGTTACAATTACAACAAAAGGCTGCATATCCCAAATATTCAAATGTGCTAGACAATAAGTATGAACTTTAATACCTAAATCCAGCATTACAAAAGATAAAAATATTTCGAGACATACCTTGTGTTAACTATTTCCAAAAAACTGAGAGACTTCATCTGGCACAACTCTGGGTCAGCTTTTACTTTTACCATTGATGGTCGGATAACAATAGTATTATTGGGTAGCTGTAATGGAAAAGAAAGAATACTCAGTTTTAGGTAAGCTAAGTTAAGAAGTAAACATTGCCGCAACCTTCATATCTACATTTTACAACTAAATAAGCATATACTTTGTTAGGGAAATGTCAAAATGTTCTTTTTTGTTGTTGGGGAGGGGGAGTGGGGGCAGATTTTTCTATCCACGGCATTGAGCAAATTAAAGAAAACCAAATTTGTTAGTGATCAGTTGGGCTTGTACAACAGCTCCGCACGCGCCTATCCTAAAAGAATATAAAGACTAAACTGCTTGGAAATGGTAACCTTGAGTTCACACTAATCACATGAGAGCAACAAAAAAACCTGACACTATACAAGGAAGTGATCACTGTGTAGAAATGTAAAAAAAAAACAGATATTTGAATCAACTATGGTCCCCAAACAACCATTTCCATACCAAACCTGCCAGTTGTCAAGTAAAACAGCTAGATTTTGAATGTAGGTAACATACTCCCTTCAGTCATCTATTGGTGACTGGAGAGAGTAATATCAAATTAATAATTCTTAGTGCATACCCTTTTGTCAACTAGCAGAGTTCCCTTTACAGCATATCCATTATAAAAAAGACGGACCTGCATGAGAAGAGGCTATACAAAAGAACAGAATATATAAAGACAGAGAATAGGAACATGATTCATAATATAAAAATTCAATGTTCAGAATGATGCCACTTTGAACTCGACCTCACCGTTGTTTCACCTTGATGCATATAGTCCTGAAAAAGGGATAGAAACAATCAATATATTAACTGACAGTTGTATGAACCTTTACATAAACTACTGTGTATTGAATGCAGGGGCATACATATGCAGGAGTGATTTCCACAAATGCTACTTTATTTACATATGTCAACAAAACATCAACATCATAGCCTTTAGTCCCAAGCTAGTTGGGGTAGGCTAGAGATGAAACCCATATGAAACAGTATAAAAGAACTTAAAAAGGCAGAAGACAAATGATAACGATAGGGTAGATAGAGAAGGAAACAAAGTCATGGTTCAGGCACGTTGATAGCTAGCCTCCATGCGCTCCTGTCCAAAGCTAAATCCTTGGAGATATTCCACTCCTTAAGGTCTCTCTTAACCGCCTCTTCCCAAGTCAATCTAGGTCGACCTCTACCTCTCTTTACTTTATTTACATATGTACTTCAATTTTGGAGGAATGGAGAGAAAAGCAGTTCACTGAACAACTTCAAAGCAAAAGAAATCCATGACATATTGTGGTTTGTATGGAAATGTCCAGCAGAGGCCTCAAGGCACCACAAATAGTGCAATCCTAAGGCGTGAAAATAATATAAGAAGTAGGGGTCGGCCATACTTGAAAAAGCTCTTTATTCATGGGGCGGCAAACTTATGTGAAGAGACAATAAAAAGGAACCTGAAACAAAGGAATATACCCAAAGAATAGTCCATCGATAGGAGTGCATGTGAAGTTGCTATTCACTTGCCTAAACCACCAAGCATGTCTCCCCCGACCTCTCCTCTCCCGACGTCCCGCCCCCACCAGCCCCTCGCCGGCGCCCGCCCCCGGGTCCGGCGACCACCTCCGCTGGCCCGTGCGGCGCAGCTTCCTCTTCTCCTCGGCGCCGGCTTCCACCTCTACCTTGTCCCTCACGCGCGGCGTTCGTCCCGTGGCCGCTCAAGCGGGGAGCGGTGGAACGACTTCAGCCCTTCAGCGACGTGTTCCGTTGGTTCCCGTCGCTCCTACCGCGATGTCCTGGCGACATCCGCGGGACTGGACCCTCGGGCGGCGGCGTCAGAGCGGCCGGGCGCGCCCGCGTCGGTGGGGGCATCTGCGTCAAGGCTGCTTGGCGCCCGGGCGCGGCGACGGTGCTCCAAGGGCCCCCACGGTGGCCTCCCCTTCTCGCGCCATGCCTTCGCCGAGCCCCGTCGTGCCGCCGCTCCCGACGCAGAGGATGGCAAAGGTTTGAGTCCCGCGCCGTCGCCGCCGGGCGGCGGCGTGGTTCGCCCCCGCCGTCTTTGTTCTGCCGATCTCGCGGGTTTGTGCTTCAATTGCTTCGGCGAACGGCGCAGCCCAATGCCGCCGAAGACCGGATGCTTCCGTTGCTTTGCCCGGGGGCACCGATCTTACGTGTGCCCTCGCGCCTGGCTGCGGTGGGGCGGCCCCTCGCCGGGCCGCCGGCACCGGGTGGTCCCGGTCCGCGGCCGGATCACCCCGCTCCGTGTCACCGCCCCCGCTCCCTCCCGCGCCCGAGGTCTTGTGCGCCATGGGGCGTGGTGGCGGCGTTTTGCCGCCCGTTCGCAATGACTTCGTCCGTGTCCCCGCCGGTGGATGTTCCCGAAGAGCCGCCCGGTGCCATCAAAGCGCCGTGTTCATCTCATCCACCGATGAGGCCGCGGCGCTTGAGGAGCTGTGCGGTGATTGCCTCGGCCGGGGCCGAAGGTGACCCACGTCGCGCCCCCGTCTAGCTCCCGGCTAGTCCTCCCCCGACGGAGACGCGGTGGCGCGCCGTGTTCGGTCTATTTCCGTGGTCGAGTTCGGGTCCGACGGCGGTGCTGGCGGTTCGCGGCGTCCGGGCGGCGGCGATCCGGGTGCGATTGGGCCCCACGGCTGTTGCGGCGCCGTCGGCAGCCGCGCCCGCCAACGGCCACCGCCTCCCGCCGTTGGAACGCTGGAGCCGTGTGTTAATGCGCGGATCATGAACGACGTGCGCGACGTGCCATTAACTAGAGGCTCGACGTCCGAGGGCGGCGCGGCAACGACTGCCCACCGGTTATGCCTTAATGAAGAAGGTTCGCGGCGCAACCTGGAATCAGGGGATGAGTTGGCTCCCCGATGATGGTCGAACTTGTTCGCCCGCCCCCGCAAACGATGCTTGTCTGGGCCGATGGAAGGCAGCTCCCGGACCCGATGATGATGCAAGGCCCAACTGCTAACATTCTCGTGGGGGACGGTCTTTGGTGAGGCGACGGTGGGAAATCCCGTAGTCATGTCGGCCTCACCATGCTCACCGCCGCACCGCACCTCGAGCTTGGCCCTTGTTGAAATCCCTCAAGATCCTTGTGGGCGCCCCCTGCTCCGCCGACGCTCGCTTCACGCGGGGGGGGGCCTTCGTTTCGGGTCGAGTTTATTTCAGCGGCGGTGCCGTGTTAGTCCCCCCGCCCCCAGCTTCCCCGGCCGTTGTGGATGCTCCTTCCCGGGTTTCGGGCGGGTCCCGGCTCGAAGCTCGACATGGTGCGCAGACCGGTGGACAAGCTCGCCCCTCACCGTAATCCGAAGCGGCGGAAAAAGGCCCCTCCTCCGGGATCCCTACCGCGGCGCAAAGAAAGCGGGTCGGCCGGGTGCCGCTCCCTACTCCCCCGACCGGTGCTTTGGTGGCTCGGATGAGGGTGATGCGCCTTGGCTTCAAGAAAGGGAGATCATTGAGCCGTAAGCTCAAGACAATTATAGTAAGCTTTTTCAAGCCATTGCTCGATTCCCACGCCGTTGCTTTTGGTCGCTATTTTTGGCTGGGAGGTGGGAGATGGTGGCAGTGTGAGGCTGCGAGATGTCCTTACAATGATGTAAGGTTCGACTCTTTGTCGTCGTCTTTTTCCTAGCTTCAATGAATCCTTCTACCATTCTAGTTTGGAATGTCCGAGGTCTTAATAAAAGGGATCGGCGGAATTCTGTCGAGATGTTGTTTTATCTACTAATGCCGATATCATCGTTTTACAAGAAACCAAGGTTGCTAACATGTCCCAACATCTACTCCTCTCGGTGCGTGGCTCGCATATGATAATTTCATCGCGCTCCCGGCCAATGGGACTAGAGGAGGGGTTACGATGTATGGAAGGGGTGTTCTTGTCGGGGCAATTGCTTCAAGAATAGACACTTATTCAAGCTTACATTTTTGTTTTGCGGAGCAAGAGGGTCGCAATTGGTGGTTCCGGGTGTTTATGGGCGCAAGGGGATGATGAGAAAGTGATGTTCTTGCAAGACTTAAGGACCATCGGGGCTACGTGTAATGGTCCTTGGCTCCTAGGCGGCGATTTCAATTTGATTTATCAGCTGCGACAAGAATAATGCAAACTTAGACGAGGGGCTATGATGGGAAGATTCAGCGCTTTCTAGATGACAACGATCTCAAGGAGATTCCCCTCTTTGGGTCGTAAATATACCTGGTCTAATGAGAGGAGATCGCCTACTTTGGTAAGGCTGGATCGGGCTTTTTGTTGTGGAGATTGGGATAATATTTTTTCGATCTTTGTCTTTGCAAAGCACAACAGTAGGGGTTTTGAGACACTTGTCCACTTATCCTTGGTTTGAAAGTGTGTACATCGGCAAGCGTAGATTTCACTTTGAAAGTTTCTGGACCAAATTGCCGGGCTTTCTTGATGTTGTTAAACAAAATTGGGAGGCTCAGTGCAATCTACTTGTGCTTTGTGGAGCGCATCTTCATTAAGTTGCAGCTGGCTCGGTGGGGGTTTGCAAAAATGGGGACAACGGAAAGTAGGGAATATTAAAGCCCAATTAGAACTGGCCAAGGAAATCCTTCACCGTCTGGAAATAGAAAGAGATTCAAGGGCACTCTCTGAGCGAGAGGAATGGCTGAGAAAGAAACTCAAACTTCATTGCCTCGGTTTGGCCTCTCTTGAGCGAACCATTGCACGGCTGCGTTCTAGAATCCTTTATCTCCGGGAGGGTGATGCTAATACCGCTTTCTTCCACCAACAAGCTAGATACAGGAAAAAGAAGAACTTCATCTCCAAACTGCAAGTTGGTAATCAGGTGGTTGTCACGCAAGAGGAAAAGCAGGTGGCAGTGGATGATTTTTATGAAACCATTCTTGGCAGAGCTGAGGAAAGAGATTACACTCTTGATCTTGATGTTTTGGATATTCAACATCATGATTTATCTGAACTGGATGCTCCTTTCTCTGAGGAGGAAGTGTGGGCTACCATAAAGGATATGCCCTTGGATAAGGCCCCAGGGCCAGATGGATTCACAGGGAGGTTTTATAAATCCTGTTGGAGCATTATCAAAACTGATGTGCTGAGGGCGTTGGCGGCCATCCAGCAGGGCCACGTCTTCAAATTTCGGCTATTGAACACGGCCTTTATAACCCTGCTACCAAAGAAAGTGGATGCACTGGAAGTAAAGGATTTTCGACCTATAAGCCTGATTCATAGCTTTGCTAAATTGGTGACAAAGATCTTGGCTAATCGGCTAGCTCCTATATTGCCTTCCTTGATCTCTGCTAATCAGAGCGCTTTTGTGAGAGGAAGGAGAATCCATGACAATTTCATGCTGGTCCAACAGATGATTAAATCGCTGCATAAGAAGAAGGAGGCGCATATCCTTCTTAAGTTGGACATCTCCAAGGCTTTTGATTCTGTGTCTTGGTCGTTTCTGCTGGAGGTCATGTGCAAGGTGGGGTTTGGTCAGCGATGGCGGGACCTCATTTGTCTGATCCTGTCCACTTCTACGACACAAATCTTGGTTAATGGAGAGCCAGGGGACTCTATTTATCATCACCGAGGGCTCAGACAGGGTGACCCTCTGTCACCAATGTTGTTTATTCTAGTTATGGATGTCCTAAATTCTTTGGTCAATCATGCCACTTCAATGGGATTGTTGCAACCTATAGCCATTCAGCAAGCAAGGCACCGGGTCTCCTTTTATGCTGATGATGCGGTGATTTTCCTGAGACCTTATAATTTGGATCTGATCACCATCAGGCACCTCCTAGATCTGTTTGGGCATGCTTCCGGGCTTAGAACTAACATGGCTAAGAGCTCAGTTTCCCCTATTCACTGTACTGATGAGGAGTTGGCTCTTACGGCAAATATCCTCTCATGTTCTATAAAGCCTTTCCCCTGCACGTATCTTGGCCTCCCGCTCTCAATTGGAAAACCAACTAAAGAGGTGTTATTACCTTTAGTGGATAAAGTGGCAGATTATCTCCCTGGTTGGAAGGCTTCTCTTATGAACAGAGCTGGGCGGCTTGTCTTGGTGAAGGTAGTGCTGACCGCTGTCCCAATATATCTTTTAATTGCCCTGGACCTTCCAAAATGGGTGATTAAAGCTATTGACAAAAGAAGGCGAGGTTTTCTTTGGAAGGGTCACCAGCAAGCCAATGGTGGCAGTTGCCTAGTAGCCTGGGAAAAGGTTCAGAGACCACTTGAGTATGGAGGCCTTGGGATACATAATCTGGAACTCCTGGGGTGTGCTCTTAAAATTCGGTGGTTGTGGGCGCAAAAGACAGATGCTGAAAGGCCTTGGGCTGGCCTCCCTATCGCTGTACCCCATAAAGCTCAGGCCCTCTTCAATGTTGCTGTTGATGCCATTGTTGGCAATGGAGAGGAGATTTTGTTCTGGAAAGATAGATGGCTGGATGGGCATACCTTAGCTGAAATAGCTCCTAATCTGTTCAAAGCAGTCCCAAAACGAACAGTTAACAGAAGGACGGTGGCGCAGGCTCTGCATCGTAGAAGTTGGATTCAGGATGTTAAAGGAGCGCGTACAGTTGTGGTCATGCTTGAGTTCCTTCGCATTTGGGACATTGTGGACGACTTTGTTTTGAATGCGGAGATTCCAGATCAATTTAGATGGAAGTTAACGCAGGATGGTTCCTACACCAGTAAATCGGCTTATGCAGCCTTCTTTGTAGGAACCGTCAAGTTTGGGTCTTGGAGAAGGATCTGGAAAACTTGGGCTCCTCCACGCTGCAAGTTTTTTATCTGGTTGGTGTTTCACAACCGAGTCTGGACAGCTGATAGGCTAGCAAGGATGCCAAGGAGGAATCTGCCCCATCCTGAGACTTGCCCATTATGTGATCAAGAGGACGAAACAATAAATCATTTGCTAGTGGGATGTGTTTTTACCCGGCAAGTTTGGTCCCTGATTTTGCATCAGTTGGGACTGCTACATTTGGCACCGCAGTCTGCGGTGACTCGTTTCTCAGGGTGGTGGAAGAGATCAACTGCAGCTGTCCCTAAAGAATTGCGGAAAGGCCTCAACTCCTTGATAATTTTGGTAGCGTGGGAAGTTTGGAAGCATCGCAATTCTTGTGTCTTCGACAATAAGAGGCCAAGTGTGCAGGAAGTCCTTACGGCAATTAGCTCCGAGGGAGGGTTGTGGTGCTCGGCTGGGGCCTCCAAACTCCAGGAGCTTGTTTTCAGGTTGTTGCCTCCTGGAGCTTAATGCTAGGAGGCATTTGGTCGTTTTTTTCCCATTTAAGTGTGGCGAGTCTGTAACCTAGTTTATGTGGGTTTGAGGTGTTTGTGTTGGGTCACTTGAACCTTTGTAATCTATTTTCTTCCTTAATGAAATGACGCGCAGTTCTCCTGCGTTGTTCGAAAAAAAAAAAACTTGCCTAAACCATGCGCACGCTTTAGACCCTCTAATAATATCACTATTTTTTTCGAAAATGAAAGCTTTATTGATTTCAAGATCATTATTATTGAGCCTCATATATCTATATATATTTGTTTTCTTTAATTCTTTTCCCCATTTTGCTAGGGGCTTATGTTAAGTTTTAACTCTAGCCTACCACAACTTGCTTGGGGCTAAAAGGGACTACGTCATTCTTCATATGAATGTGTTGACTTGATAAATTGTCATGTGGGGTCAGCAATACTCCCAGCGCAAGGATGGGCTGTTGTCGATAAGCATCGCCACTGGGTATTTATACGCCTACACATGTACTTAGAACAATTAAGTAATAGGTTGAGGCTTTTCATATCTCCTCTCTTCCCTGACCTTGCTGGCACGGACCGTCAGTCACGGCGTCAAAACTTTGCTAATGAGGGCCGCTGGCTCGACCGTGCACTTCGCAGGACTACGCTTTTTACGCTGAGTTCCTCCCACAAATAGCCCACCACAACATAAAAAATCAAAATATAAAAATGGCAACCATCTGTAGGACCCCCACATATCATCTATAAAGTTAAAATATTAGTAATAAGTTTCTGTAAAGAAACTGGCAAGCACAAGGCCAAGCGTACATACTTTTGACTTCTTTCCTTTTGATAATTCTGCCAGGGCATTTCTTAGCCAAATTTTCAGATATGAGGCCAGTCCCATCAGTATGGATCAAACGCTTCCCATCTGACATAACAACTTTCCCATGTCCGTCCTGAAATACCACATTGAAGATAAAAATGGCATGCTCAATAGTAATAAGATACTATTGGAGAGAAATAAAATAATTACCCGGCAAGGTTCATCATCAATCAGTATAACGTCAGTTGCCGATAAATCAACATCCAGTGTTTCAGTTTTTGAAAGTATCAAAGAAAACCTGTATCGCTCCAATCAAAGAACATATGTTTAAGAACACCAGAATGTCGAGGAGACATATCCATGTAGAAAACAATAATATCATATTGTTAGTTCTCCTTCTCAGCCGCACAATTGTAGGAACATAATAATAAAAAAGCAGAAGTAGGTAGCACAGTTCTTATCTCATAATCTAAAATATTGGAACTCTTTGTGCACTACTTTTTGGCTATTTTCCGAAAACTCTATTATATTATTGTAGCAGAATTTGTGGTTCCCTACATCCTATAACCAACCATAAAGGTCCGTGCATTGCACTTGTGAGTTGCCTTTGGCCTTAGAAAGAGTCAACAGACATGGTTGGTTGAGATTAATAGGTTAGATGACAAACCTTTTCATATAATTTGCCAGGGTGGGAGCAGTATGGATATGCATGAACAGTTTGCGGCACTTGTCAATTAATTTGTAGGAAGGAATACAAGTCTCATCCCCCCTCCACCCAGACTCAGTGCAAACAAAATAGCACTTTACAGACGAATCCCCGTTCACCATCTTTCTTTTTCGTCTCCTTTCCATCCTTGAAAGCTGTGAAAGAAAACCAAAAAACCAATCTAAAAACTAGAAGTTCGAGAAGTGCTGCAGCACAGCAAAATGCAAATAAATTAAGAAGTCTAGTGCTTTTAACAGCCTGTTAGGAATCCCCAATAAATTAACGTGTGCTATTGCCACCAAACATTGCAAAATATGTATGGCATCCAGCTCTCATTTACCCACATCAACAGCCAGAAAGAGTTTACAAACTGTAAAATAGCATTGGTTAGTTCACGCTGTCAAGACACACGGACTTGTGGATCTAGTTTTCACTTGCCAATCACATAGTCATCAGGAGCGGATTGTAAAATCTTGGCATCAGTATAAAAATATCAACCCGTGGGGAGTAAGACAGTCCCCGGGCACTGCATTAAGAAGACCCTTTCACGCAGGTCGAGAAAACCCCCGAACCCTGCCCCAACCATACACAAACCGTAGCCCATGTGAGAACGACCATGACCAGGGCCAGGCCTTAGACTTCTGCTTTGGCATGAGACAACCAAGGGCATTTTTTAACACCAGCCTGAAATTCACTCCCACAAAGAGTCGAACCCAGGACCTACTCAATCCATCTAACCAACTCAGCTGGAGAGTAGAGACCCTTTCGCTCTAGCCATCAATATAAGCCAAAGATCATGTACTCTGAATGAGCAAGCAATAGAATCAATCCCCATTCCCGCCTTCCTTTTGATACCTTGGTCCTTCCCTTTGGATGCTGGCCGGCCAACCCAGCTAGAAGACGGCAAAGCCGTGCACTAGGGGTCTGGGCCAACCCAGCTAGGACCTCTCACGATTACTTCCTGTGTCAATCTCTTCATCGCATCAAGGCCTCCAAGTTGGGTTTCAGTGATTGATGAACGCAAGGACATGTGGCTAACTTTATTTTTGCAAAACCTCTCACGATTACTTCCACTGTCAACCTCGTCATCGCATCAAGGCCTCCAGTCTGGGTTTTGGTGATTAATGAACACAAGGACATGTGGCTAATTTTATTTTGCAAGTTTATAACAAAGGGTTAAGCCACATCGAGGCCAGTTAGTTTTCTTGGACCCCTGTAATTGAATTCAGCATGCAAATGCAAGGATATTCATGAATGCTAAGGAAACAACAGTGTCTAAGTGTGCCTTGGTGTTGGCACTTAGACTTAATGCTAGAGCTTTTGTTCATTTTTTTTGACATACTATTAAAACGGGTCGAGAATGGTATCTGGACCTAAATTGGAGTCAAGATCATTTTGACGCATGCATGAGACTTTGAGAGTTACTCCAAACAAAGTCAATCAAGAGCTGCTGGAATAGATAGAAGAGGAGTCTAGGATATCAAAGAAGTTGAATTGGACGAGATCAGACTTCAAACAGAACTATACTATTAAGGGATCCGGACACTTTGCTATAATATGTGTTAGGCAGTGTGGTCCATCGGATGATACACTGAAGGGTTGTGTGGACTGATGAAGGATAAGGTGTTACCGTGCTACGAATATTTTGAGTTGGGCAAGCTTGCAGTAAGATTCGGTGGCACCTCAGTTGGCCTGGCAAATCATCCGGTGGTACTGTGCAACAGCAAGTTTGACAGTGAGGTATATTCGAGAATATTTAGAAAAAGTTGTTGGAAAATCCGTCAATGGAGGGCCACCGGATGATCTGATGCCCCTTAGTAAGGCATGGTGGATCATTCGGTGTTGAGTTTCTCAACAAGCCTTTTCTCCAATGGTTGGATGCTTTGTCATGCCTACATATGAGTGTTCCCTAGCTTATTTGGAGCTCTATTGAATCCCTAAGATATATGAGATGCAATGAGGAAGGGTGGGGGGACTTCAAGTCAAGAATATTGCTTAGGAGTGATCTTTGTGTGCATGCACTTGGCTTAAAGGCTGATCAAGTAAATATTAAAGACTTGTTACTCCTGGAGTTTGCTAGCTCCTAGGCAGCCTAGTACAGGACTAGGTGACCTTTCTAGTAAAGATCTTGTTGGGAGGCTCCTAGCTTTGTGCTTGGTTTCAGAAATGCCGATCTAGAGTGGAGAATGGGTACTCCAAGTGGATTTGGGGCCTTTATGACACAAGTAAGATCAACCCTTATAGTGTGCAAGTTACTCGTGAGTGACATGTACGATCTATAGTGTGCTCTTAGATCATATGCTTGCTTTCTTGCTCCCAAGGAAAATATTGTTAGTGTGCCCATAATTAGGATATGTAGTCATATGATGTCCCTAAGGACTCTATTTAGTATGTTTTGTAGAAGTTGTAGGGCTAGTTCTTGAAATAGCGTTTTAATAGGCTAAGGTTTGTTATTTTTTTAGAGACTCAATTCAACCTCCCCCACCCCCACCCCCACCCCCCCCCCCCATTTGATCGTTACACGTCCCTCTAACCAACCAACCACACCCAACATAACGAGTATAAGATAGCTTGGGTGCCAAATAGATGGAGAAATCCAAGAGTTGTTGAAGATCTCGTTACAAAGATCAAAACAATGGACAAGCACATCACTTACCTAAAACAAGGGAAACACATGGAAGAGAAGGAAGAAGGCCCGACCCCAAGTAGCCTAACACATGCACATTCACGACATCACTCACATCCCCCTAATGTTCTATTTTGTCTTTTGGGGCTGCTTTGTTTTTGTATTTCGGACAGTGGTATCAGCCTCTCCATCCCTTCCCCACTATTGATGGTCATTCACAAACCTACCGAAGCGACTCCTGTCAATCCCCAGCTATTGATGTTCATTTGCAAACCTAACGAAGCGACTCCTGTCCATCCCCAGCTATTGATGGTAATTCACAAACCATTGCTCGGTGATGCGGAATTGTAGATGGCACTACAAACACCTCGAAGGTTGGCGACATCCTCACACAAGCTACAAGCACCATAGCAGTTCCTTCAATTCCATGAACTAACTGAAAGCTCCAACAACACATCCACTATGGACACATTCCGTTGTCGTACTTCAGATTGGACTCCCCCAAATACGATGCAACAGCGATCCACTCCCATGGTTGAATTGCTGTGAACGATATTTTCGTGGCTAGAACACACTGGAGCACCTGCTGCACCAATCTCTCATGACCACTCCCTACGCCACCATCCTACCTCTAATCAACCACTCCTATCATAGAATTCCAATAAACTAAAAGTATAAAATTTTGACATACAATTACTCGCATTGCATCTTATTTCACATCCACACTTACTCACATTGCAATTTGCAAGTAACTTCATTGCGTTGGCTATGGCTACAATAATAATGCACCAGAGAAATCCAGGTAACTCTATCATGAACTACAAGTTGGTTATGGCTACCAAAACAATGTACCAGAGAACGATTTTACATCTACTCACTCAACCCATGAAACACACCATGTGAACATGTCTCCAAGAAATTCAAAATTCCATGAGCAAGACTTATGTCAAGTGCTGAAATCATGTTCACCTTAGTGGCTAGCACAGTGAAATGCAGAAAACATGTGTAGAATCAAGACTGTACAACAATAATTGTATGATATTGTTGGTAATATAAACCCAAAAAGATTTTAGATTACGAGAAACTCACCTAAAAAATTATATCGCCGCAGACCCAAAATAATACCGTCTTCAGCAACCTTATGGTAATGTTGGCGGTAGAAATCAGAACTGCTCTTGTCTGAAGGAACCATAAACTTCACTACAAGAACATTATCGTCACCAAGAACTTTCTGTAGAAGAGTCCTCTTATTCTCCATATATGGCCCCTGATTCAGTCAGATAAGTCAGAAATATAAGTTTGTCCCTAAATTTCCTCAATATTTCTGGTCCACAAACACAACATTTGTCAATCACTAAAACGAAACACAAATACAAAATAAAGATATTGGGAGCATCACAAACCTTCAAAACATAGAACATGGAATCCCCTCTTATCTCGATATGACAATGGTATACTTTTGCTGTAGTTGGGTCTGAATTAAAATTCTGAAGGCATCAGTGAGTACATGGAGTCAACATTGTGGTTGGGACATAAAAATTAAAATGTAAGTAAAAGGCTGAAATGATGATGCACAAGTAAATTGAAGGGAACTCATGACATGTGCAGTTGCAAATTCTACCTAGTTGGTTTCATTGAACATAACATATCATGGGTTACCATGTTAGAACAAAAGGCATTGTTTTGACAATTGTAATAGACCTATTATGAGGTATGTGAAACAAGAAAATCACTATAATATGACCTTTGCCCTATCTGCTGCAGTTCTTTTGGATGCCTGAAAATTCTTATGACCAAATTCCCTCCAAATTTTGGACTCAAAATTAACCATGGACAGGAGCTTCAACGATTTAATATAGTCCACATCCCGTACAGCTTCATGTTCAAATTTACTCCTATAAGATGAAAGGAAGATGTCTTAGCAATAGCATAGCACAAACAAATGTTATTGCTGTCTCAAACGGGTGGCTGATATTTGGAAGAAACAGCATATTCATTTAGAAATATGTAATTGTACGTGAACAAAGGAAAGAAAAAATCGCATATTCGCTGACAGGGTCACATAATCCTGAACTTTAGAAGCAGTATGTTCTTTGTTCACGATCCTGTAAGAAACTGAAAGTGAAGGGACTTACTGACAAAGATAAGAGAGTATCAAAAATCTCTTGCTGTACTCCAAGTTCTCCAGCGCGCACATCTGGGGGCTCGCCGTCTTCCTCAATTCATTTTCTGTGAACGGACGGCTTGCTGTCTCCTTGAATGCATTTAGTGCAACATCATTTGGCTGGGGCTTTGGTATCATTATTGCACACAGCGGACCAATACGGTGTCCAAAGGGTCCAACTCCCTGAAGACATCTTAAAATATACTGCAAGCGGATCCAAGGGGGGTCCATTGTTTGATCTGGAATCATCTCGGGGATGCCATTCTGTACATGGTTCTGCAACTCAGATGATCCTCTATTTCCAGGATTTTCGGCCAGCATGAGAAGACCATGTGGTACAATCGATTTCAGTTCTTTGATACTGTCTTCCTGTTCTTTGATACGGTCATGTTGACAGTCGCCGTACTGCATAAGCATCTGGTTTGCCTGAGAAGCCATTCCCGGGACAATGTTCTCAACTTCAATGCACTCCTCGCCATACTCCATAAGCATCTGGTTTGGCCGAGAAGCCATTCCTGTGGCAATGTTCTCAGCTCCAATGTAATTCTGATCACACTCCCAAGGGGGCCGCATGTAATCAGGTGGGTCGTCAATTGCCATCATCCAAGAACTTTGCTGACCTTGACCCTCGCATATCGCCATACAAGGGTGGGAGAGGCCTGAAGTTACTTCTTCCATTTCAACCTCATCGTGGCACTGCGGCCCTTGTACAGATCCATCTGTTAAACACCAGATTCTATCATCAGGAAAGCATTCGGGGCAAAGATATTTTAATCCAAAGTCCCCCATTACTTTACACACATGCCCACAAGAAAGAAACGGCTAGTAAAAACGCTCCACAAATCTAAATGGCAACAGCAGCAGCATACCTACAGCTACAGCTAGCCAAAAAGGGGGAACTTGCAGTTTCAAAAAAAAAAAAAAAAAAAAAGGAAATTTGCACAACTAAAATTAAAATAGAGGTAGAGACAAATCCACAACCACAAACTGGACGGGATAAATTGAACTTTATTAGTAAGTATTTGACATTGCAGTAGAGTCGTTCAGAAAAATAATAGATTGATGAACAGAACAAAACAAAAAGGACAGTTTTTATTCCCCAGCCCAAGAAAAAAACCGGAAAACCTGAATGAAGTGAAAGAAGAAGGTGGGGAAGTACGGTGGAGCCTCACCACTGAGGGAAGGAGCGGAGTTGCAGGCGAGGAGGCTCTCGGCGGTGTGGATGTCCTGGGCGTTGAGCGCGAACATCTCCTCCACCGCGGCCGAGACGATGTATCCAGTGAGCGTCCCCACCCCCAGCCCATCCGCTTGGGACCTCGCGATCCTCCGCAGCAAGCGAACCGCGGCGGCTTCGCCGAGCACCGCGAGCTCGTGGCGCGCGGGCTGTTCGGCGACCTGGCCTAGTCTCCGCTCCAGCTGCGCGAGCTCCGCCGCCACCGCCGGCGGCAGTGGCGGCGGCGGCGGCGCCAGAGCCGGGCCGGGAGGCTGCATTTCTCTACTCGATGGCTGCGCTGCGTGGGCGATGGTTGGCGGAGCCGAGAGGCGGCGAGTAGTGGTGCCCGGATTCAAAGCGGAATGGTGGGAGCAGACAGTCAATTATTGAGAGAGAGCGAAACTGGTGGAGGATGTAGGGGCCGCACAGTGGGAGAGACGAGTGCTTGTAGTGGAAGGAAGCAAAGCCCCCACCACCTGGCCCCACCACCTTTCGGATCGGATCGGGCCAGCCCGCTGCGGGGCACGGGCGCACGGGCAGCAGGGTCCGTTGTTTGCGGTGATTTCAATTTGAAGGAGATCAAAATTGACAACATGGAATTTTGAAAATGATGAATATGTGCAATCCATTAAAAACCTTTCTGCTTGTGGGATAAACCCGCTAGAAGTTCATATTCATCATATATATATATATAGTTCATAAAAAAAAAAAAGTCTCAGTGATTCACGGTATCATTCAATAGCCATCATGTGGTAGGTGGCAAAGAAAAGAAATAGGACTAAGGCACTAAGCTAAAAAGTTCATCTCATGACTCATCTCAGACTTGCAAAGTTCCAGTCCAGGTCTCCGGATTGCCAAAGCAAAAGTGGAAGATGTGCGGTGGAGTTATAAGTGAAACTTAGTAACTTGATCGAGAAATAAGTGGATTGGTGAATTCACAAACTTACCTCTGTCTCTCGTGGCTCTATCCCCGCTCTCGCCTCTCGTTGTTGGCATTGGTGGCGGTCTTTGCCGGTCGTTTTTAAGGAGGATCACAAAGCCAAAGGTTCTTGAATCCATCTTCTAGCTCTTTGTCCTAACGGTATGTTGAGCCTTCCTTGCCGCTTGGTCCCAATCTTTGATTGAGCATCTCCACATTTAAGGGGCGACGCCGCCGTTCTTCAAGTATCCTACCCCAAGCTAAATGTAGATTCGGAGGAGACGGTAGAAACAGGGGACAGCCATAATATCTCTAGCCATAATAGACAAAATAGGATAGGTTTGTTTGTGATCACGCCACCAAAGAAGGATATCAAAGCTAGGGTCACCCCATGCCACAAGATATCACTGTCCAAGTAAGTCGAAAGGCCAGAGATGTAACATTTGCACTAGATGATTCACTTGCAAATATCCTACCCCATCCATTACCTGGGGACATAGGAATCACGGGCACGGAGGCCCTTGATGCACCCGCACTTGCACCATACTTCTCCCGGTACTTGCAAAACGGCACCTGGTTAACTCATCTTTAACATCACCATAGCATAAAGAGTAATGATCCAAAGTGGCCTTACCAAGCAAATCTATAGCTATCTTGAACCCTTTCATCTTACCTCTAGGATCAAGAATGGTAGCAAATGAATAGAGCATAGGAATAGTATCCCAATATTTAAGAAATTTCATTCTCATAGGTCTAGCAACAGGTTTAAAGTATTCATTATGACTTGCAAATGTTCACCATGTCAATCATTTGATGCAAAACAAGTGGAGCAAAGAGGATAGTACACACCAGAGAGAATAACATTGGAGTTATAAAATTGTTTCAGGAACTTATGCAAGTGCTTCAAGAATGTACCAATGAACATCACAAGTAACTCCTTGCCATAATTTGAGTTAATGAACACGTAAAACACCTCCTTGTATGGTATCAAATGTTCAAGCATCAGAAAAGTAGAATTCCATCTAACATCCATGTCCAAGCCAAATTTCCTAGGTGTCATACCTCTAGCAATACAAAAATCTTTGAACCTAGCAATCCTAGTATTAGAAGAATTCAAAAAGTTTATAGCAGTTCTCAAATCATCAAGCCATTGTTTACATTCATGCAAACCATCTTTCACAATTAGATTTATGATATGGCAAGCACAGCGTTGATGCACAAGGAAGTACTTAACAAAGATCGGGGTGTTCTCTAGTTGGTGCGAGGATATGAACCTAAGTAACCAAACGAACAGGACCCAAGATATTATATGCTTTAGTATTAGCGAAGCATTGTCTAGAGTGCAAACACTTTGTCAATCAATTCAAACTCCTCAAGCACATATTTGCTATACAATGCAATTTTTAGTATGATTGCAATCAATGAGCCTAAAACCAACTACCTTTTTCTCAATCTCCCAATCTTTATTAACATAATGGCAAACAACAGAGATATAGTCCTCCTTAGCATTACGGACCGGATGTCGGATGTGGAGATGATGCAAAGGGCAATACATGTTTCATAAGCATGTCACGTTGTTCACCAAATAATTTTAGAAACCTCTTTAAAAAGAGGATTATGAGCATTCTTAATGTAATCAATCCAAGCCTGTGTTGCACCTATGCCTAAAGGAAGGTCTTTTAATGGTTCAAATGCGAGCAACCATAGGATCATACTTCCAATTACCTAAACCATTAGCATTCAAAGCTAATTTAGCCTTTGAACCATATCAGAATGGTTCTTTTTCTTCATACATTTGTCCATGTGACGTCTTAAATGAGTAGTTCCATTAGCAGGTATAGCAGAGTACTTATTAGAACAATGTTTACAGATAGCTGCAATGCGAAACCCCTCACCATCCTTTAATTAGGGATCGGAACCGGATTGAGTTGGAGTGTCGGTGTCATCGGCGTCCTCGCCATCGACATCAAGGTAGAATAACACCGTCCGGGTCATGGACGCCGCCATTCGTTGCGAGTTTACTCGGCGTCAGGCACCCAGCTCGACCCGAGATTGGCCGGGATGCAGAGGTCACAGGAGATGAGGAGAAGAGACAAAGGTGTTTCGGGGGGAGGGAGGAGGAAAAATGATGGAGTTTGAACTGCGACTAACGGAAAAACAGGGGGAGGAGGGAGGAGGGGAGGAGAAAGGAGAGAGTATAAGGAAAAAGTCAAACCGGGGAGGAATTAAGCAGCCCGACGGCGAGACAGTTTGGATCGGCGGCGGATCCGGCGGCGACTCGGATTCGAGCACATTAAATACGTTGCCGGCGGCGGAGGAATGGGGAGGGAGGGGATTAGGTTAGATCGGGGCTTTAAATGTAGGGTTAAAAATCCTTTATAACGGGAGGGCGGGCCAGGTAAAAAAATCGGATCGGGCCGGCCCGTTTTACGGATCATTCTTTTGCATGGGCTTGCCGTGTCCACTTGCACCGCTATGGTTTTCGCATATGGGCAATGCCAGTCTTTAAAAAAAAGTCGCAGTCTTTAAATAAATGTGCATGTCGTTTTTTTAAAAAATAAGGAGGCTGTTGTTTTTAAGCAATCGGTAATATGAGTATGGCTACTTTTCGTTTGTGGGGTAATTGTTATCCTACCATGAGCTAACTAGGTTTGTCTCGCAAAGTATATATAAACTTTGTAATTAGTTATTTCGTTTACCTACATTTGATGCTCCATGTATGAGGCTAAAGATTTGATGTGACGGAAATTACACGTCCAAACTTTGGATCTAAAAACACAGCCTATATTATGAAATCAAAGGTCAAAATCCATTTTTGAAGGCTTGCTCCTTCCAAGACGCACGTTACATTTGAATGCATTATTACTGCAATGTAGTATTAAAAAAAAAAAAACTCATACCGAAAGTTTTGGACTATTGATTATACTGTTTCGTACACTACACATTGATTTTCATTTATTTATAGGCATATAGGAAGATGGCATTAATGATCCCAGTCACTACATAGCTCTTCTCTTTTCATTTTACACTGGGGTATGATAATTTGGGATCGGAAACAAAATCAGTTGAGAATAACAGGGCCACGTTTAGTTGGCTAAAGTTTGGCAAAAGTTTTGCAAATTTTTGGACTCTCTCTCCATCACATCACATTAAATACATCAAAAGACATATGTTCGGAGTATTAAATGTAGGTAAAAAAAATAATTAATTACACAGTTTAGATGTACATCAGGAGGCGATTCTTTTGAGCTTAGTTACTCCATGGTTGGATAATATTTACCACTAACAAACGAAACGTGAGGAGTTGAACAGTGCTTTTGGCAAAACTTTAGCCAACTAAACGAGGCCCAGGTCCAGTTTCCGCTCTCTATCACCATCATGCACTTTTGATTTGTTGCTCAGTTGTTCAACTAGTGGGCTGAATGAGCAAATCTGTCTCTTTGATAGTGCAGTCACTGTCATGCGGCTTGAAGAGAGGTTTGTGCAGTTGCTGTATATGGATTCGTTGATAGATCTGAAGCTCACAATAGGCACACTGTCATCTATTCTAGCCAACATTGGTGTTCCTTCAGGGCAAAGATTCATGGTCATGATACTCAAGAAATAAGGACTTGCTTTTGCTTTAATCTCAGTGAAGTTGACTTGGTCAACCTTACCTTATGGATTAGACTGATAACATTTTTCTTCTGCAACGAGTGGGTTCGAGAGACCAAAAAGCTTCCTAAACTCAGGTGCGAGTATTTACATCATACTCACTGTATCTTGTCCAAAGGACAAGCGAAGTAGTGATCCTTACCTAGTACCTCAGAATGCCCATCAAGAAGCAAAGGTAGGACCGCAAAAAGAAGCGATTTTCATATTGCTTCTTACCGGGTAGTACCATTAATAAGTGTACCTCTTCTTACTTTTAATCCTCAAAATATATCATGTGCTTACTACACTCTTCTTACCCCTCTTATGGATGCCCTTATAATGTATAATAATAAGTATTGTTAGATTAATTATGACATATTTTTATGATAATTTATTTGGAGATATCAATATTAACATATATATAATTTTAATATATCGATAAATGGAATGTGTATTTATTTATTTTTGAGACAGAGGAAATAAAAGAACATAGTCTGACTTTCATCTTTTTGATAGAACTAGAATGTTGTGATGTCCAAGGATAGTAAAAGAATGTTCTTCATATTATAGCTAAATATCAATTTATTCTGAACCATATAAAAAGAAAATGCAGGGATTTCAGCCGTGCTCAAAGGTTTGGAGTGGCAAAATTCTTATGGGTTGGTTGGAAAGGAATAACTTTGGTTCTCTATTGCAGAACTCTTATGGGTTGGTTGTGGTGTAGAGAAATAGTAATCCATGTGCAAGCATTGTTTTCTTTACCAAATTAACGACATCCATATTCCATTATCTATCGTTTTTAACCTGTGCTTTCCTTCTAGAGCTTGCGGTGTTTGTTTGGTTGATGGAAAAGGCCCAAATTAGGACAGCGGGTCGGGCAAGGTGCGAATGGAGAAATACCCATTATAAAAAAAAAATTGACAATCGGATAAAATTTCATACCCGATTCATATCCACAGGTAAGATTTTGCAACCGACCAAGTTATTTGATTCCTTCATTGGCCATATTCACAATTTGTCGAAACTGGAAGGAACTAATGCACAGTTGCTCACTAATGAAACCCTTCAGCCATTCTCGCTAGTGTTTTTCTCGTCTACTCTGTTTCGTATGGTACCGCCCAAACTCCCTTCCTCGAATGAACAGGGATTAAATATTACTTCAAATTGAAATTAAGTTTGATGTTTCTGACAGAAGACTTCTTTCTTCAGTCTTACAAATAATTAGAAAGTAAGTTCGATATTTTTTCTTTGATTCAAAAGGTTTTGCTACTACCGAGTATTGACATGGGTAATTCAGGGGAACCTACTGCTGAGAGTACCATCGGATTACATGATGTGATTTTATTCTAAGAAATTAGCACAATGCAGTGATGTAGGGCTCCTTTGGAACGTAGGATTTTTTTTACACAGATTATATATTTTTAGTCTAAGAAATTCGCACATTATGATATGCGCAACCATATAAAAGTCCGCATCAAGAAACATCTAATTCAAAAGTCCACGTCAACATGTGTTCGGGTTGATGGTTTCTGCGGTGATAAGCCAACTGCGGTTTGTTGTGAGAGTACAGTGGCTGATAAGTCCGCATCAAGATCCATCTAAAAAGTCCACATTGAGAACCATCGCATGTTCAATATGATATGTGCAAAGAAACTAGGCATCCATAATATTATTGAACCAAATATTTCAGAACAGTACTTCACGCTATTGTTTTGAGATAAAAGCAAATAGAGAACTCTCAACACTTAATCAACTACTATCGTAAATTTCTAAGATAACACTAACAAAGACATGAAAATTAACTACTGATTGATTTTTTTTCCTTTTATGATGACGCTTTTGCCCATTTAAGTTGGCAAATTAACTTGGAGGCACATTTTTACAGACTAGGCAGTGGCACCGGCCCTTGATCCCTCCTTTCACACACTTGTATTGCTTGAGTGTGACGTCACGTAGTTTCTTCTGAAGCCAGCATTCGGACTCGCACATCCAGCTTTTACAAAACGGAATGTCCATAGTTACAGTGCCACAGATCTCTGCAAATAAATAAACAAACATGTACTATTTGATATCTTGATCATTTAAAAAAAGATCAAAAGATCATTTTACCCAAATAGAAAAATAACAAAGAATAAGGCAAGTGGAAGCAGAAAATGGACTGCACTACTGCTTTTATCCTGGATCTGGATTATATATATGCATCATCACCGAACACAACAGAAAAGATATTAAACAACACCAACCAGTAGCCGAGGTATAATCTGCATGTAGCATGAGTGCCACTAAAAAAAGCCAGCAGCAAAGAGTAGTTTGTTTCAGATTCTTTTTTTTTCTGGAATACGCACGAGAGTGCGTATCTTTGTATTAAGAAGGAGAAATGTTATGTACAAGAAAATGACGCTTGGCCAGGCAGAAAAAAGAAAGATTACATGATGAAAAAATAATAACGAGAACAACGCTGGGAGAAAAAACTATGGCTGAGCAAGTACTCGAAGCCCACTCGCTCCCGCTTCAATCCACCTCCCGGCCTCTGCACGGATGACACGTAGGAGTTCAGATGTCGTCGTCGCAGCCCCTCTGAAACATCGAGCATTGCGCTCCTTCCAAATCTCCCATGAGACCAACGAAAAAAGAGAATCCATGCCCGCACGTTTGGAGCCGGAAAACAGAGACCATGAAGTCGCCTCCACCAGCATAGAGTGGAGGATGCTGGCCGAGGAAAATTGGTTTGGATTGCCGACAGGCAGGAACCAAACCTCCTTTGTCACTGAGCACTCGCACAATAGGTGATCAATTGTTTCCTGAGCTTGATCACAAAGCTTGATCACAAAGAAAACATTCATCATCAGCTTCGAGGCCATGGCGTCTCCTACGATCTCGGTCCAATGCCGTCGTCGAGTGTTAGCCATAAAAAAATCTTGATCTTGAGTGGCGCCCAGGTCTTCCAAATGAGTTTATGGCCTTTGAACGGTGTTGCCCCAGTGTGATGCATACGGTAGGCCGACTTGGCTGTGTAGTTACCATCTGAAGTCCATCTCCATATTGTCTTATCTGGAAGATCACTTAGGTGAAAGTCCCTCAGTGTGTTCCAAAGGAATAGATACTCAGCGATCGCGTTGACTGACATACCGCCTGAAATGCACCTTGTCTAGGCTCGTCTAACAGTCCATCACGAACGGTCAAAGCCGCGCGCCGTTCGCTTTTGTTACAAATTTGCGCAAGGCAAGGTGCGATATCGGCTGCCGATTTAGTCGATCCAGCGATCTTCCCAAAAGAGCACCTGGCGTCCATCACCAACTATGGTGAATGTTGAGGCCCTGAAGAAGGCCTGCACCTTTGGCACTGTGGCAACAGGTAGCTGGCTCCATGCTCGATCGCGGTCAATTTTTTGTAGCCACAACCATTTTGTCTGAAGAGCGAATCCGGTGAGCTTCAAGTCGCTAATGCCCAGACCTCCGAGGTCAGTGGGTCTACAAACTGTCGGCCAGGAGACCATACACTTCCCTTGAACTGATGCGTCGGAACCAGCCCAGAAAAATTTCCTGCAAATATTGTCTATCTCCTTCCGGGTCCATGGTGGCAAATTTTCCGCGATCATTGCATAAATTGGAACTGATTGGAGGACAGATTTAATCCAGACAAGGCGACCACTCCGTGCCATCAACGCCCCATGGCATGGTGGTAATTTCCGGGCAACAGCTTCGACGACTGACTGATAGTGTGCTTTGGGGATCTTCTTGGTGCTTAGGGGCAGACCAAGATACCTGACAGGGAACGGCTGCACTTGACAGCCAAGAATAGCTACAATTTGATCCAGTGCATCGTCCCCGCCGAATATAGGCGTGATAGAACACTTGGCCAGATTGGTTGGTAGACCAGATGCATTTCCAAAAATTTCCAGAATTTCCTTGACTGCTATCGCCTCCTAGACAGACGGACGGATGAAGAGAATTACATCATCAGCGTAGAGGCTGCACTGAAATTTAATTTCTGCTGGCTTCATCTTGCGCAAGACACCATCTCTAGTTGCTTTGGTGAACAGATGATGAAGTACGTCCATGGCAATTATGAAGAGCATCGGAGATAAGGAGTCTCCTTGCCGAACCCCACGCATATGCCTTATTGGCTGACCTTGCTGCCCGTTCAGCATGATTTTAGATGACGCCGTGCAGAGGAGCGCCTCAATCCAACTGCACCATAAATCTCCAAATCCATGGGCTTTCAATATTTCCAAGAGGAAAGGCCACGAGAGGGTATCAAATGCCTTGGATATGTCCAACTTCAACAGCAATTTGTTTCAGATTCATGTCTTTTGAGCTTGTTTGGTAATTGGTATGAAGAAAATGGTAGGACGTACTTCAGTCCAAGGGTTACACTTACACACAAGAACGTTCATCTTTAGCAGCAGCCAGAGCCGGTATATATAGAGCTAGGCTGATCTATCTGAGTCAAATTTATAACTGCGTTAACAGCCTTGTTCATGCAAAATTAACGCATCCCTGATTTACCGAGTCAGACACGCATGCGCAGTCACTGCATCTGGTAAAAAAAAAAAAAAAACAACGTCCAAACTGACGGGATCTCCCTGTGAACCTCTTGCTCCTCTCGAGCATGGAAGTTGCGGCTCCTTCGGCTTCGGCTAATGTCTAGATTTGACGGGGTTTAGTTCATCATGCAACATTTTGAAACATGCATCAATTGCTAGAAACAGTCGTCACCAAGTTCGGTTTCAGCTGGCTCTTTTAAAAGTTTCATGCTCGAGAATCGGCGAGGCCCGATCGGGCAGATGGATTAGAGAAGCAGTTCCTGATTGGAGACTTCTTTCTTCAAATTTACAAAATTATAAAGTATGATTAGCAGCTTTTTCTTCGATTAAAGTTTTGCATTTGTCTAGTACAATGCCTACATAAAAATATAGAATGTATGTTTTATTCTAAAAATGTTATTTATTTCAGGACAAAATTTCAATTCCAACTAGTCTAGGAACGAAGGAGTATGCCCAATAGTCTATTTAAAGTGACCTCCATATGCTACTTTAAAAGTATGCCCAATAATCCGACTCAAAAAAAAAAACTTTTTTTAGATAATGGACAGTTCATATCCGCCTTCATCTGTCAACCGACAATTATTATTATAAAGTTCTGACCATAGGCACACAATCTGGCTGTGCGCTTACAACCAAACAAATGGAAAATGGAAACGAAGATAAAGTTTTGACTAGACTGCCCAACCGAAACGAAGATAAAATTACCTAGTACAATGCCTTGACATCATGAGAGGGGAAACTCAGAAGAACCGACTTCCAAGAATAATGTAGGAATATAGGATTACAGAACGACCAAGGGAGTATTTTATAAGTTACTTATTTTAGGACGGAGAGAGTATTTTTGAAGCCTAGGTAGTCTAGGAAGCATGTTTCTGTCCATCCCTAGCAAAGGCAACACAGACCTGTTCCGGTCAGGTATTTGGCCTGATAGAAAACCTAAATGCTCCATCAGGCATTTCATAAATCAGGTGGTGGAAAGAATTTTTCACCCTACCACTCTCAGGCCCCCTTTGGATTGTAGGATGAGCAAAGGGTAGGGATAGGAAAAACTCAGGAATAGAGATGTACATATTTCTCAATCCTATGGAATTGAAACGAAGGAATTTTTTCATGAGATGGTCTTTGGCAAGACCCAGGTGAACCACAGGAAAACATGCATGGTTTTATATGTATAGAAAAAAAAACAAAGGAACCGGAAGGGAGCAGGAGCACGGACGGAGGCAGGCATGCGTGGCCTTTGGCATCTCGTTTTTTTTTCCTCGTACACCCTCTCGTGAACGTGACCATTCATCCACATGGTGGGCCCCACTAATCAACACATCGTTCTTATCTCGCGACTTCGTCTCCGCCAGAACATCTCTCCACCGCTTGTTTTCTCCGCTACTCCATCGCCATGGCCGCCACCTGAAGCTCTTCTTTGCGCAGTGCCGCACGCTGCTCCTGCCTCGGTATGGGCCCAGCTCTCCACCGCGAGGTGCCACTTCCTCGACCTCTGCCCGTTCCTCCCCGGACGCTGGCAGCGCGGGCGCCACAGCGAGCGCCCCGCCCCTGTACCCGCACCATGGGCTAAGGGCTGGGGAGCGGCGGCGCAGTAGGAGCCAATGCTTCTGGATGCGCGGCACCAGCGTCGGAGGGCCGGGGAGCAGCGGGCTCGACGCGAGGTGGTGGCGCGGGGACACTCGGCCTCGGCGTGGGGAGCGGCAGCACGAGCTCGGCGCGCGAAGGAAGTGCGGCGGCTCTCTCTCTCGACGCGCTCTCCGTTCCCGCCAGGAATTTTTCCATCCCCTCTGACCTCATGGTTTTTTCCTATGGAATGGAGCACAGGATTGGAATCCTATGGAAATTTTCCTTCGCTTCACCTGTGATCCAAAGGGCAGTATAGGAAAAATTCCTAAGGAATCCCAATCCTACAAAATTCCTTTGGTTCACCTTTGAACCAAAGGGGCCCTTAGCTGCTAATCAACTTGAAGAAATTAATGACCTCGAGAGATGGGATTGGGATGAAAATGTGCAGGACAGGTGAAAATGTGCAGGACAGGTGGAGATATACCTGGGCGAACTCAAATTTCAGGAGGGCCTACAAACTTTTGGGTAACACCGAAGCCTCTCCCCTCTTCTCCTGGCTTTGGAGTTCTAGCAACCTAGGAAACACAAGTTTCTCTTTAGCTTTTAATCAAGGGACACACTAAACACAAGAAACCTACTCAGAAGGAAAAATAAGAATCTCACGATATGCAGAATCTTGAGGCTAGCTTCACATCATTCGGTAAATGTCTTTGTCCTGGTGAAAAATATTAATACATAACATTTGTGCTAATACTGGATTATCACCCTCAAATAAGGTAAGAGAATTCTCACAGCACAACATAGGTGCTGCTGCTTAGTATCAAGCTATGGCACTATTGCCAGCTCTGTCTCAGCTCTGAACATTTTTTTTAAAAAAAAGTAAAACACCAGAACCAGGCTCAGCAGCAAACCTATGCCGTTGCAGAACTCAAAAACAGTGATAACCAAACAACAACAACAACAACAACATAGTCTTTAGCCTTTAGTCCCAAGCTAGTTGGGGTAGGCTAGAGATGAAACCCATATGAAAAGTGATAACCAAAAAAAAAAAAAAAAAGAATGTGGGATATGTGATACTTGACAGGTAGTTGAAAGGATGAAACTCAAAAACAGAGTGAAACCTAGTAAGCTCTTATGTACCTGATGAAACCCCATGAAACCACACCATAAATTCACATTCACACATATATAAATGAATTCCTCAAGGATATTGGCTAATCTCATTACAATGGTTCATGCACCAACCGTTTCCATTGGTCAGATTAACATTTACTAACATTTATGAGCATCATATGGGTTTCATCTCTAGCCTACCCCAACTAATTTGGGACTAAAGGCTATGTTGTTGTTGTTATGAGCATCATATTCTGCCTCATCCCTCTCAGCTGTTACACCAACTAAGCTCAAACAAGCAAAATGTCTTTGTCAAAATGTTCATGTCTACTTTTTTCTGCACAGAGAGGTGAGTTCAGAAAACCACAGCATTTGTAGATAGGACGAGGAATACTTCTCTTGATGGAATGGAAAATTTCAATGCTGCATCATACATCTAAATGACAACACAAGGATTCCAAAAAATGCAAGCAGCAAAGGTTCTCATCCGACATTTCCTATCATTGGTTCTTTTCTCAAACAATCTAAATGACAAGCGGATTGATTGTCAGTCAGATATAAAATCATCATCAGCATCGCATCCGTTAGTTTCATTACCCTCCAATGTACAGTGGAGTCCATCTTGAGGATTCAGCCAGTCCAATTTCACAATGCTAACCTAGCCCTACAATGGGACAAGAATGCAGGATATATAGCCAACCTAACCAAAGGTCACAGTGGCATAATCCTTCCTTCGGGCATTTTTCTGTCAACTCGGCCAATCCTGTGGAGTGGCCAGATTGTGTGTGTGACCCTGCCCTGCAACAGACCCATAGGAACCTGCAGGTATAAAGTGTTTAGGATGTTTAGTTACTTTAGTAACAAGATCACAGATGCCTAGAAACTCAATCTGCTACTCTGTGCAAACAAGTATTTCATAATGAGTGCTGCTGGAGCCTGGGAGCCATTTGTTATGAACATAGTTGGAACAGAAAAAAAGTTCAACGAGGCACTGGCCTACTCTTTTATACTTGCCCTCCTTTACTATTAGAATTAGAATAAAAGGCTTGTAAGCTATCATATCATAATAAATCATGAGGAAAATATCATCAGAGAAAATAAACATGAGTGGAGACATTGAAGGCTTCAAGCTAGTTTTTATCCACCAAACAAACAAAGATGAAATCGGTATTTTGAACTTCTTAATTAATTTAAAGCTGAATCAATTGTAGTTCATGAGTAACGACACACATGTGATGGTGGACATGCCATTAAAGCCACCAAAATTGGCTCAAATACCACCATGAGCCATGAGTTCCCCAAACCTCTTACATAAATCTTACATTACACAATAAAAATAAGGGGATACAAATATGCATTGTGATAGTGGCTCAGATTTGCAAGGCATACAATAAATTCCCTCCAATGAACAAGATGCCAGTTCAAGATGAAGATGCATTCATCAAGATTAAAAAGATCACTAGGAATAAAGGACTAAAAATGCCACTTTGGTAACCAAGTAAGCAGCTGACTAATTATCCTGTGACACAACTACACAGTTAAGGCTTCCTTTTTGCAATTCATTCACAAGCAATTTATCATCCTAGGCCAATAATAACGCAGTTGTTTGCAGTAACGAGATGAAAATAACTTACAGGGCCATAGGATCTCGAGTCAAAGCTGAGGGCGGCATTGTCCCCTTCAACCCAGCAATGGCCCTGCGGGATCTGCCGGATCTCCTGCTTCTCCGGGATCTGGATCCAATCTCCAGGCAGCGCAATCAGCCTCTTCACCACCAGTTCACGATGGTCCCTCGGCGACCTGCGGCGAGCAACAGCAGCGACATCAATCAACAACAAACCAATCCAAGAAACGCCCAACGGACCCGGAGGCGGGCGGGGCGGCGGCGGCGGCGGCGGCGACGGCGAGTTTACTTTACCTGAAGACGACGACGTCGCCGCGGGAGAAGTCGTAGCGGTAGAGGCAGCGCTTCTCCACCAGAGCGCGCTCGGCCTGCTGCGGGTCGAAGGTGGGGTGCATGGAGGCGCCGTCCATGGTGACGATGGAGGCGCACCAGTCGGCGACGGTGATGCCGACCACGCCGCCAGCGAAGCAGCCCTTCACGAGCGGCCAAACGTCGCCCAAGGCTCTCGCCATGCGCGAAAAGAAAAGAAAAACCACCCGCGGGATGACAGACAGCGCCTCCGCCGGCCGCCGCCGATGCTCGCCGGCCGTCAGGGAGGATGGGGATGCAAGCGTAGCAGGGTATACCAAGCTTTTTTCTAGTCCGGTAAATGTATCCTTGCCTAAGACTGTCCGCACTGGTGACGGTAAACTACTCCGGTACAAGCCACCACATCGCCACGTCTGTCATTTAGCGTCAAAATCAGCTGCACCGGGGCTCGGTATCCCACCCGGGAAGCGCGCGCGCACTGGAAGAATGGCGGCATCCAGCGTCTGTACCGGAACTCCACCATGCATGCCAGAAAGAATAAATGGTGGGCCCCACAGTTTTAGCTACCTAAAAATGCTATAACTCACAAACTAAAAAAACCAAACTAAATTCCGATTACACCATTGAATTTGTTTCAATAAAACCTTCAAAACTAGATCACACATAGATATATTTAGATAAAATTATAAGTGAGCCCACTTATGATAGTTAGTATAGAGTAGAGATATAAAAAAGGAGTGATGAGTGGAGGGAGAGTGGTGTAAAGGAGAGAATATTGATGACCAGGGATGTATAGAGGAAGAAAATAGAAAACATGAGTGCGGATAGTCCAATTTTGTCATGCAGACTGGACGCCCACGCCGGTACTCAAAGCACCAATTTACCGTAAAATACCTTGACCGGTACGGCACTGGACGGGAGCGTTCGAACGCGCAGACTGGAAGCTTAGCGGTTGTACGACGAAACGCTACAAGCATGCAACGGGCCCATCACGGGGGGAGGGGAGAGTGGAGACACGGATAGCCCCTGTGTATACATGGATAGGTGTGTGTGCCATCGGTGGCCCTATTATTTGATCTATCTAAAAAATGTTATAACTTACAAACTAAAAACTAAATTAAATTTTGATTACACCATTAGATTCGTTTTCAATAAATCCTTAAAAATAAGATGTCACATGGATATATTTAGATAAAATTATAAGTAGACCCCACTAATGATTGTTGGGATAGAGGAAGATATAAAGTATGGATGAGTCTTGGAAACCGGATATAAAAAAGAGAATATCGATGACTGGGGACGTAATATTCCTTTTAAAGGATGAAACCAAGTACAACGAAAGCGGATAGTCTAAGACCGTCATAATGCGGGCGCACGCAACGCCTCCTTCCGCACCGCGATAGCGTAAAAATCCCCGCAGCGGGGTACTTTTACGCGTCCCTCCATCGTCCCCGCCCGGCGCTGCCTTCCGCCAGACTGCAAGGACATAGCGAGTCTCGGTACAGCCAAGGTGGGGTCCGCCCATGGCAGCCTGTGAGAGAGGGAGGAGAGAGTTGAAAACATGCAGCCGGGCCCACTTGTTTCAAATACCTAAAAATGTTATAACTCGTAAGCGAAAAAACCAAATTAAATTCGATTACACCATTAAATTTGTCTTTAACAAATATTTCAAAACTAGATCTCACTTGGATATATTTAGATAAACTTACAAGTGGACCCCCACCGATGATAGTTGATATAGAGTATAGATATAAAGAAGGATGAGTGCGGAGAAATTACTGTAAAGGAGGGAATCTTGATGACTAGGATGTATAGAGAAGGTAAATAGAGGAACATGAGTCGCGGATAGTCTAATCGTATCTTGGTTGAGGGGCCTGTTTGGTCCATAAGTAAGGTGACTTATTAAATTAAAAAAATAAAATCTACTACTAAAAAGAATGAAAGCCAATCGTCGACGGCCCGTTTTTAAGCTTGCTCTTGCTCGCATAATTTACGGCTCGTGGCTCCCTCTAAAATTAGCGGTTGACCCGGCGTGGCCCGCTTCGGTTTCACCTCGCTAGCCTCCAATCACGCAACCTCCCCTCGCCACACTCCTCTCCCTCGCAAAGCCGCCGCACGCCGCCCCGCCAGATGGTCATCGCCATCGCGGCCGAAGTCCGCCTCGCCCTCTACCATCTCCACGGCCCTCCGCCGCTTGGCTTTGTCCCACCACCTCGCCACGACGCCACCGCTGTCCCTGCCCTTGGGCCGCCTCTATCGCGCCCACCGTTGCCGCCCTACGCCGTCCCGCCGCCGAATAACGCACACGTAGCTCGTCGGGCCGCCCCGCTGCCCCCGTGCCTCCCTTTGTGCCAACGCTCCACTGCGTGCCGTGTTGCCCCCTCGCCCCGCTTTGCGACTCCATGATTACTCCCTGACTCGCCCCGCTCCGAGCAACTCCCTTGGCTCCGCGGATCCCGGATATATCCATGGCGCGGTGAGGAGAGCGATGCATCGCCCGCGGTGGCAAGAGCGGGGTTGGTGCAGAATGTGCACGGGCCGCCGCGGGCAGCGGTGTAAGGAGAAGGTCACGGGGGTTGGCGGGTGGCGGCGGGTGTGCCGGTGACTAGAGATCCATGATCGCCTCTAGCTGGTGTACGAGGAGGTTGAGACCAGTCGTGTGGTCGGGCCGACGAAAGACGCGCCGCCGTGAACGGTTTTCGTCACCAGGTCGCGCGCGATCTGCGGGCGTCGCCATGCTAGGCACCAACAGCACACCCGTCGTCGCGTCCGCCAGTCTGACATGGACGTGCTGCCCATCCAGGTACGTGTGTGTGCATGGAGCATGGTGTGGTGCGTGTTCGTGCCCATGGAGTTGAGTTTTTGACTAATTTATCAATCTGCAAGATATGAATTTTTTCACATGTTTTTTTTTTTTTTTTTGGATTTGGCCACATTGCTCAATGAAAAGTACTCTTTTATTGTTCCCGATACTGCTCACCGGAACAAAGTTAGGTCCCAACAACAACTGTCATGAGTCATGAGTACTTAAGTGTACCATGACAGACAAGATAGAAGCCTTGTAATCTTGTCGAGGAAAATCTCATCTCAACTAGATAGTATAACACCCGTTGCACCGTGCGGGCACGATCCTAGTAAATAACTTATTTTGCAAAACAAACCTTATTAAGTTATGAGACTTATAAGTCAGTCACTCCTATATTGAAGCAACTTATAAGTTAGCAACAACTGACAGCCATTGACTTATAAGTCTCTCGAATTTTAAGTCACCTAACTTAATAAGTCCTATGACTTATATAAACCAAACAACCCCTAAATATTAATAATTGAACCATGCTCCATGTATTGCTTTTCCCGCAAGAGAGGGAAGAAAAGCCAATTGCTCGATACTCTATGTCAGTTGTTTCAGCAGAGCATTATTGGATATTATAATCAAACCATGCTCAGTGTATTATTGCTTTAATAAAAGAAAAATACTCCATTCATTATAGTCTTTTGTTTTGAATGAATGATGATAATTAAAAAGCTAGTTACGAAACGTCTTGGTTCTGTCTAGATGCATGCTACTCTCTCCATCTCAAATTTTATGAATCTGGGAGAGTTGACATATCTCAAATTTGTTGCTAATTAAAGGTTGTGGTGAGTACCCTTCTAGCAATTCTAAGTCCTCATGGTGTAGTGACAAAAGAAATGCAAGAATCTTCAACCATGAGAACACTTTATAAACAAACGTATTCAACAAAATCAATTTATGGATCTTAGCATGTGTAAAGCAGCTAGCAGCCCATCTTGAAAGGTCTTGAGCGTCATTTTATTGTTGAGTCCTTTTGTTTTAAACTTGCTCCTTTCTAAGAGTTTCTTATTTTTAAGAGGCCTTGTACAAATCTTGTCCATCTAGACTCCTCTTCTAATTAATATAATAGATAACTCTCATGCCATGTTATTTTTTTTTTTAAAAAGTATATATTCATACCCTTCTACTACTACTCGTCCCCGGAAAGAAACTGCCCAAGTTTAAAGCTAAAAGACCTTTCTTTTTGGGACGGAGGGTGTAGCCACCTAGGGGTAGAGATTGGACTAGGTGCGCGTGTGTGTTTTTTTATTTGAGTGGAAGAGAATTATTAGACTAGTACTAAGGGATTACAGCAGCAGTCCTAGACCTAAGCATTTTTAGGGCGGTCAGGGCAAAAAAAAAAAGGGGCCTAAGTTTTTTGGCCAAAAAAAAAAAAAATGTTCTTTTTTTACCGACCCAAGGTTGGTTTGATTTTTCTTAGACTGAGCTCATGTTTTTACGGGTCGGCTACTATTTTCTAGTGTAAAAATAAATCTACTATTTTCCCGTGTGGCCTCAGGAGCCCTATTCACTAACACATGGATAACACTGTTCCATAGGATCCATTTCTCAAGCGTATTGCTCTCCCTCGAATTTGCTAAAGGTCCTCCTACCTTGTTTGCTCCAATCTCCAGTGAGTTCGTAACGTTTGGTCAACAAAATATGCGGCTAATTTCAGATTCCACGTACAGCAAACAATTCAACATCCATGATTGTCTATTTGTTGATTTTGTTTTTATTTATAATAAAAAACCATTGTAAAACTTAAAGTGAAGTCTTATCTCTATGCTGTGTTGAGAGGTCTTATCTCTATGCATGAATAAAGGAGATAATGCATTCTAAAATAAGTGTTTTCTCTTCGAGAGGAGTCAAACGATTTAAACTTTGATATGTAATAAGTATTATTAGATTAATTATAAAATATATTTTTCATAATAAATTAATTTAGAGTTATAACTACAAATATTATTCACTAAAAACGTGGTCAAACGTGAACTGTTTTTATCTGGCATGCAACCCATAGTTGCATGTTTAAACTTTGATATGTAATAAATATTATTAGATTAATTATAAAATATATTTTTCATAATAAATTAATTTAGAGTTATAACTACGAATATTATTCACTAAAAACGTGGTCAAACGTGAACCGTTTTATCGGCATGCAACCCATAGTTGCATGTTTTCCTGAGTTAGTATCATTACATAGATCATTAAATATATACTTATTTGAAGATAGTTGCTAATATTTTTAAAAAAATATATTCAAACATAAGAAAATTTGATTGATATGAATACCATAACGATACTTATGTTAGGACAGAGTATGTTAAACATAATATTTTTTAAAAATATATTCAAACAATTTTTCATGATGTAATGCACACGATAGGATGATATTGGTTAGCAAGGAATGCACTCACGCTACGTCGTTACAACCTCATAATTGGATAGAAATCTTCAGATAGCTGATATTCATCCATTACCGTCTCATATGCTGGACTACACGAACTATGAAATTAAGATGCGCAAGGATCTGGAAGATTGTATTCCAATCATCATGAATAACATTGGCTACCAAGCATCTTAAGGGCGAATAACATTCTTATTGGTCAAAGTTTATGTACATCGAGAATTGAATAATTGGTACAACGATGTTTATTCACTAGGTGCGTAAACAAGCGGGATCAACGGCCACTTGGTGAAGGTGGTCTGTCATAAGCCATACCAGGGTTGTGAACTCACCACCACTGTTGAGCTTCTTGGCATGGGACTCCCTGCTGCATCGGTTGGCCGTGTAGATGAGAAAATCGGCCCAGACATGATAGACCAGGAGCAACGCGTTGTCCATGTTGATCAGTGTTATAGCCAGTTCGATTGCCAGCGATAGACGAAAATTCTGAACATAAGGTCCGGTGAGCTCCCTCTTGTACAGGGCGCTGGCAAGATTGAGGCCAGAACCAGGTACGGGGTCATTGCTGATGATGTCCATCTGCTGAGTGGCCAAGCTCCTCTTGGTCCATTGGTACAGCTTGTTCTGAGCAAGGTCCGGTAGCATGTCAGGCCGTTGACGAGGAGGAACATCATGTAGTTGGATAGTGCCCGCACTTCCTCCACAGTACGATGTTGTTTATCCTCGGTCTCAGAGTGCCTTCTGGCGAGGAAAATGTCAGTGGCAATGTGCCAGATGATGATCCCCTCATGGAGCTCAGCACCAAAGAACTTGTTTTCAATAGTAATGCCAGTATACTTTTCCCAGCGCTGCCGCGCCTCTGTGCCCCATTTCTCTCTGACCATTCCCAGAGTGTTGATGTACTTACTTTTGATCATGTGTTGTAAGTGACCACCAAGCCTTTCAGGCCATCTGGAACACCAACATCCGCCATGCTATAGCCCAAGATCCCTGCCAACCAGCCACGCTTTGTAGTGCACATCTGCAACATGTTATACTGCCCCATGGTGCCTGACCTGAGCAATTTGAGTACTGTGCGCAAGCCGGCGAAGAGAAAAGACCATACCACGAAGTTGGTGCCACCTCTCCAAACACAAAGCAGAATGTCGAAGACCACTCCACCGCGTTGCACAAAGAAAGGAAAATGTCCAGGACCCAGGTAGACCAGAATGCGCTCAGCAGCGATGTCATCTCCATGAGGAAGGCACTGCCCAACAAGGCATAGGTGATAGCAACATCCGCAATTCTGTTTCCCTCCCTGCCGTAGAACTGGAACAGCAGGAGGGAAGCAACCACAGTGAATGGCGAGATGACGCGGATGCAGTAGCCAGGCATAGTGTGAAGCACCAGCGCTTTGGTGTACAGGATGTCATACATCAGCGACAGCTCCATCTCTACCAGTGTCCACATATACCCCATCTCATTCTTGTTAAGGTTTCTAAGTATGCCAACTATGTAGCTGGCTCCCTGGATTCTTCGAGGAATCCACCATGGCAGACTTGCAGATGGCACTTCCACAGCTTGTTATCCTCGAGGGAGTAGGCCGTGATGTTGTCAGGGCCGGCAAGGTGCAGCAGCAAGAAAGGAGCCCAGAAGGCAACGAGTCGGTGCTGGCGCAGAGTGCTGCTGAGGGAGAGGTTGCCGAGGGCATACATAGCAGTGCTGTCTGCCAGCCAGAGAAGGAGCCTTTTGGGGCTGGGGCCTTGATGGCGGCGAATCCCAGAAAAGACACCTGCTGCGTGAGGCTCAGGATTTTCAAGGATCTCGATCGACCATCCATTCCAAAAGTCCAGCAGCCATCCCGCAGCGATTCTTGGCTTCAGCACTGATTGTATTCATCATGTAACATCGTAGAATAGTCATGCGATAGATAAAGCAGAGCAGCATATTACATGGAGTTGAGCAGAAATTGATAAGTAGAATTAATAATATATACATACAGCGGGTATCCCCTAGTTGATCAGGACCGAAATTAGTCATGCATGTACCAGGCAGCAGCAGTAAGACAGAAACGAAGATGATGAAGGCTGGAGTGATGCTTTGTTATGGCAACTGCTATGCCAACTAATCGAGCATATATACAACTAGATGGCCTTTTCTACTGGGTTTGTAAGGGTGGGCCAGAACAGCCTAGCTCACCAAACCATAATAAAGATGAGCAAATTAAGTATTGTTACTAGCAATTTGTTATGTTTGCTAACCATATGATATATATACTTCTATTCATGACACACACAAAAAAGATACTTCTATTCATATGGAAATTCCAAGACTTCCATCAATTAGTGATCAGAACCATGTGACGTGAATGCACAAAGTACAAATACATGCTATGCTGCCACTTAAAAGTTAACTAGAATCAATGTATACATACTGCATGTATCCCTAGTTGATGAGGACCAAAATAAACCATGTGCCCTGCCGAGACAAAAGACACATGACGGCAAGACGCAAGACAGAACAGAAGGTGACGAGGGCTGGATTCAGGTTTGATTACACAAAAAAAATGCACCAACTAATTGAGCTTCCTACTATGTGCTGTGCATTCAGGTCTGGTCTGCTGTGCTCTTATGTGTCAGCCAGGTGTGCCTGGTGCACCAAACCATAGTTACTTTACACAAAGAAAATAAGTATTAGCATTTTGTTATTGTTTGGCTGCCAGTGCACATGCTCCATTCAATTTGCTAACCATATGCTACTCATCCACCAATAAAGTGATCTGCACTATGTGCAGCAGGAGGTGCATGGTCACGCTCGTGGCTTGGGAGAAAGAAGAAAGCAGGGAACACCCGGTCTGGCTGCTCTGGGATATCACAGTTGAATTCATGGAGGTAGGCTACAGGTGGTGAGCACACTGGTAGAGCTGCTCCTCTGTCCTAGATCTAGTAACATGACATTTTTCTAATTTGTTTCTTTTGCAGGTTACATGTATTTTTTCTAATATGTAGGCCTATGTTAATAATTCTCAAGTTAGACATGGTGTTATTGTATCTATGGGCTTCTATTCTTACATTTTTTGCAAAAATGGATACCTGTTTCACAATTTTCAATTATTTTTTCCAAAAGGACACAAGATATGTGCAATGTGTGGATGGCCTCTCCAGATGCAGTTTCATCCTAGAGCAAATTTGAGCCATGGGGTATTACCTTCATAACTCTGCCAAAATTCAAAATCTTGTCAATTTCAAGATCAGTGGGCCTTGAAAATGATTTTGGTCCAAGCATGCCTAACTCTGATTGTTGCATACAAAAATGTACCTAATCCTTAGGGATTCATTCCAAGACTAATGCGGCCTGTCTTAGCCCCAAAGCAAACCATGGATAAGGTTGGAAAAGAACGACAATAGAATATGAGTTGTGATAAAAAAAATGTTAGGAAAACTAACTTTTCAGGTTGGTTGAAAATCCAATATCACTATAGCAGGGGTTCCAGTATTTACATATGGTTGTCAGGAAGTAGCCTGTGGTGGCAGATGTGATGATGAAAGCATTATGAGCATCCTACCTTTCTCACATGAAGTAATAAGAATGCCAAGAAGCAAGTCAGTGGCAACAAAAGAATTGTGTTCCTTTGAAATTTGGTACACTGATAACTGTAAAATAAACCGAGAAACATACCTCAGGCTAACAAAGACCACTGAAAATTTATCTGTTAACAAGAAAGCAATGCCGCATCAGAAAAAAAAATACAATGTTCTGCAGATTAGCAAAAATCAGCAAGAGGACTTTAGAAATTTCAATAAGGATGCAATTGACAGTGAGGAGTGTTGTGAAAACCGCAAGTGCTGGCAATAAATTTGTTGCTCTATTCAGTCCTGGAACAAGAAGCTGTCTGTTATTAGAAAATTACATGTCAACTAAAGTATTTATTCGACTAGTTTCCAAACTTCACCAACTGGCATTTGTCAACAACATTTGAGACAGATGGAAAAAATAAAGATTTTTGTTTAACATGAGAGCTCACTGTTGAGGAGGCAGCTTCAGAAACATGAATAACAAAAAGATGTTTCTGTTATACTTGCAATCAGGCAACCAATTTCATTGAAGTTTTAGATAACAATGTGAATGCCACAATAAGTTGCATCCTACACAGTGTTAGTGAGGAGAGAGATTATCAGGGTGGGATATGATAAGTTCCTGACTGGACAGCACAAGATGTTCTGACTAGCTTGTGCATTGTGCTAGTCCAATTACTATTAAGCAACAGCAACATTTGAGTACCCAGCCGGTATCATGCCACCTTTTCACTACTACTTGCTAGTGGATGACTGAGAGCTGAGCTCCAGTGTAGGCAGGACAGCCATTGCTTCCCCTTCAATTGCGACAGAGCCCTCCTCTTCGTCCATGAAGCATTTGGTTGCAAACTTGACGCTGCACAGCGCAATCGATAGTTAAGTTAAGTTGAGGTCTTCACTAATGCAAAGATGTGAGCAATACTGCTTGCCGCAGGTGCATACATGTATCGGCTTGCCGTGCTGCTGTTCGTCGCCCCTGTCATCCTGATGTTGAGCGCCTGGACTCGAGCAACCACCTCATCTCCGACGTACACCGGCGCCGCAAACTTGAGCGTCTGGCTCGCGTACACCGCGCCAGGCTGAACCAACCATTAAGCGAAGCTACACTGTGAGACTCCACGCCGACGTGCTGTTCGACGGAATGCCGGAGAGAAAAGCGGGTGGGAGCGTACTACGTACGAAGCTGGCGGCGATGATGGAAGGGAAGAGGGACGCCACGAGCATGCCGTGCACCACGCGGCCTCGCTGGAACCCGCCCAGCTCCCGGGCGACGGCGTCGTCGAGGTGCACCGGGTTGCGGTCGCCGCTGACCGCCGCGTACGCCGCCACGTCGTCCTCCGTGAAGCGCCGGCGCTCGCGCAGCGCGTGCCCGACGCTCAGCACCGCCGTCGGCAGCGAAGACGCGGACGACGTGGTGGTGCGGATGAGGAGGGGAAGATTGCCCGGCCGCGGAGGCGCATCGTGGCGGCGTCGATTGGGAATCGGAGCTGAACGAACCAGGAAGCTGACAATTAACTATTCCGGTGCTTTGAGATTCGTGTGTTTTTTTTTTTTTTTTTTAAAAAAAGAGGACCATGTAAGCAAAACTAAAAACTTTGTAATTAGAAACACCGATGAGATTATTATCAAACAAATAGACACCAAGAGAAACGACGATGAGGTTATCAAACAGATAGACACCAAGATAGTACCATGTCGATGTTAACTTTTGTATTTCGAGATAATAATCATGTGTATATCCCTTTCGCTTGTATAGTTTGCTTTATCTGCTCATTTATATCTCCTCTTTTTTTTCATATGTCTTTTGTGTAAGAGTTGTTAAACACTACTACACAATTGATTTTGGAAATGACAACGTTTGGAAATGATTTTTTTCATGGCGGTTATTTGAAAATTTTTCACGCGGTTTTTTAATGATTTTTCATAAACCCCGACAACCCGAGCGGTTATTTTTAATTAAGGGCCAAGATGCGGTACAAAAACCCGAAAACCGATGGGTTTTACCCGAAAAAACCACGCATTTGGTATCCATGGATACGTTAATGGGTACAATAAGTATGACGGGTACGGGTATGGAAGTGTAGTATCCAACCTGGACAAGAAAATACCCGCACAAATATATAGCTCGTCTCTACAATTTTAGCCCAAGTAAGCATATAGCCCATTAATTTGGCCCATATAAGCATTTGAGTATATATATCAGGTCCCTAGTATATTGTTTGTTAATTTGGCCCATATACCAAACCCATATAACTTCTTTCATGAACTCGGTGTTTCCTGGATTCTCTAAAAATTTCCCCCGGGTATGGAATGAAATCGCGATCCGTCTCCCGACGGGTATGGATTTGCTGGCGGGTACCGGTATGGATGACTAGTATCTCCCTCCATAGTGCCATTGTGAATATAGGGCGCCAAACCCTAACTTCTTTCACCCTCCCATTTCCCCACATTTCGCACTGCGGCCCGGCGGCCCTACCCCCCCTCCTAGTGCCGATCCGCGCCGCCCCCCACCCCTCCTCCCGACGGCGCCGATCGTGGCGGCTCGCCCGGGCCACAACGGAGGTCCGGCTACATTGTGGTGCGGCTCACCCGGGCTGGTGAAGGGAGGAGATCCCGGCGGCCAAGGCGGCGATCTCGGTGGTGGGGCGGCGGCATAGGCACGCGTGGCGGGGCGTGGCGGACGACGACGATCCGGCGAACGACGGCTCGGGCGTCGCGGATCTGGCGGACGGCGACGGATCCCGGCCCCGGCGGTGGATCCGCCCACCGGCGCGGATCCGACGCCTAGCGGCAAATCCAGGGCACCGGCGGCGGATCTGCGGGCGCAGCCCGGGCGGATCCCGGCGGCGGGCGCAGCCTGGGCCCGTTTGGGCCTGGATCCGGGTTTTTTCATTTTTTTTATTATGATTTACGGTGGCGGGCATTAGGGGTTCCAAAACCGCCACGGAAATATCTCATTTACGGTGACCCGCGCCGTGGCGGACTGAAAAACCGCCACGGAAAATGTTTTTTTGCCCGCCACGGAAGTTTATTTATCCAGTAGTGGAAGTTAATAGTTTGGCTATAGTGTTGTATGATATCATCCCAGGGTTGTATGGTACTGGTACCAGGGTGTTTCACAGGCGGGTTCGTGCCGAACTGAAGGACCGAAGAAGCTAGAATATCGACAGTGAGTAGCTTACACCTGAGTTTATCGACAAGTGTAAAAGCATATTGAGTAGACCGTGTTGACAGGGTTAAGTAGAGGCGCTAGAGCACGCTACCTGCGAGTGGTTTCGTAGTTTGGGTCTCAAAATATAGCGTCATCACAAAGCTTGCATCGAGGCAGAGCAAAATTATGAAGAGCCTATGGCCGTCAGATCTAGAGTTGGAACATAACAGCCCAGAGTTAAGTATGTGACGCAACTCTAATTACCTAGAACACCAACATTCAGACCTGGCGCATGCGATTTATATAGCCAATCAGAAACACTTTTCAATCTCAGCAATGAGTTGTCGTTGGTGATGACATTCACATCACATTTGATTTTGCAACCGGCGGTGATAATAGCATATCACGGTCGGTTCGTATTTTCATGATTAGAATTTCCAAAGATCTCTAAAGTGAGCCGCAAAATAGCTAAAAGTTTTGTTTTAATCCAAGGAAGCCCTCCTCCACTAGCTAGCTCCAATTCCGGCTTTCAGGTCGCAAGTCACGCGATTTTTCACGTGAAAAGACTAAGCGATTCTAGGATTCCAACCTGAGACCATTCCACCTCTAAGTCACATGTGCGTATAGCATATCCATTCCTCTAGTATTTACATTTCAAGATTTAAAATGAATATATAGGACCCTAAACGGCTTCAGATAAAAAAAGTCAAAAACTACAAACTGGTTTGTTCTAATCGGATCTAAAACTTTGATTTGGGTTCTTTTACCATCTGGGGTTGTTTGAAAAAAAAAAAAAAATGAATTTTAAAACCTCAAAACTTTAGCCAGACTTTGGGACGTCAAATGATTTTAAATAAAAACCTCATCAACTACAAAGTTGTTATTGTCATCGAGATTAGAATTATGGTTTTGATCGATATATTCCATCCAAGATCATTTGAAAATTTTGATATTTCATAATTTTAGAACTTCATATTGAAATTTGAGACTACAAATGATTTCTAATGAAAAAGTCATCAACTACATAGTTGTAGATCTTGTCGATACCTACAAATTTGATATAACTTTGTTTTCATCTGACTTTATTTGGAATAGCTATAAATTTTACTACGCTGCAGCATGGTTATCACCGTTGTATCATATAACAAGCTGTCGGTTCATGTGGCGTGGTGCCGGCGGTGATAAGAAGTACATCATCACCACCGGTTGGTAATAAGGTGAAGTGGTTGTTGGTATGATGGACTATCACTGCCGGGAGCAGTAATGGGCAGATCATGATACGAGGGAATCCCTCGTTCAATGTGTTATTACTTGTCGGGAGCTGTAGGAGTATCTGAAGCACATGCTAATGCTAGTTTACATGCACATGGTGCAGAAAATGATCGGATCGGAATAATAAAAGTCCAAGCTCGTGCATCATGAACACCACAAACAATTCGGCCTTTATCACCAAATCTGTGATCTGTGAATTAATAGTCCCAGTAATAATAGTAGTGCCGCCTGCGATACACGAGAGCCAGAGGCGTTTCCTTTGCACATTGTGATCTGCCTGCCGTATATATTAGTCGATCGTAGCTCCCAGGACCCAGTGGGTGTGGTTGCATTGCTTTCGACGACGAACTGAGGGCAAGAGTGTTAGCAAGCACCATGGCCGGACTGACAAGCATTTAATCAGTACATGGTTGATAGTGATAAGATCATAAGAGTACTCTTCCTCCACCATCTGATCAGGTAAACAGTTAAAATATATATTTTTAACTTAATATGGCTGTGAAAGTTACTTGTCAATAACAGTAGTAGTATCTGCACCAGTTTAATTGTATACATACCTCAGTTGTTCTTTTTCTTAATACTATTTCAACATACTAGATGATAAGACTATTTTTTAATGTACTCTACCATCTAGTTTTGAAACATTTCTAGCCAACAAAAACACATCGTGTTGTTTCACATATGCATAATACTAAAAACAGCATAACAATTCATACATCGTCAGGATCTTTTATTCAGTTTCAGAAAAAAAAAGTACAGAATCCATGAGGCAAGCACCATATGAGCACCGAAGAATCTCTTCTGGTACTATGAATGAAGCAACAGATTACATGCCTATCACTTAGTCCTCCACGTTTTATTTCTTAATTAACGGCCTGTCTCAAGCAAGTTATGTTCTCTGCAAATTTCCCCCTTTTTTTTCTAAAGCTGTGACCTCCGATCCGTCAAAATATATATTTCATATGCATGTTACTCAAACCCCAACGTCTACTAATACATTGTTGGATTCTTTTCTACAGTCTCTAAAAGAAGTAAGCTATCCATCATCCCCACTATGGTGGATAAGCGGACTGACAAGTTGACAAAAAACAAAGCATTTAATCATTACATGGTTGATAGTGATAAGATTACTCTTGCTCCACCATCTGATCAGGTAAACAGTTTAAAAAAATATACATACCTCAGCTGTTCTTTTCTTAATACTATTTCAACATAGATGATGCACGGCGAACAAGGGGAAAAGACTCAGTCACATAGTCGGAAAAGATCCACCGGTAGTAGTATGGCTGGACTTTCCACAACAAATGCGTCGTCCTCTGGAAAGAAACGTTGGCCTCAGAAAAAATTACAGATTGTTTCTCAATTCAAGATTGAACGCCAGCAGACTTCACCGGAACCATCATCCGCGGTTGCATTGAGGGACACTATTTGCATGGATAAATTTTGTGGGTTAGCATCTTTCCCTTTGACTATTTTATTAAAAAATTATCTCACTGCTGATTCTTTAATAGTTGCATAGTATTAAATTTGTTGGTCACTGTTTACTGTTTTTTCACATACTAGAATGGAACTCATGCAAATTGGCATTGTTCCTTTCACTGGGGAAAATATAAAAGATAACTTCAGTGATGGGTCATACACAGAAGTTTATTTCCTCGAAGATTGTGTGAAGTGCTTGGCTTATGATGATGCCATATTACAAAAAGGAAGGAAATATTCAGATGATTTTACTTGGTCCAATTTTATGTGTGAGTTCTGTATACTTTTTTATGCACATTTATCTTTATTTCTTTCCACATTTGCTAATGATTATTACTACAGCAAGTTCTCAATCCAGAGGAGCATGGGTTCAGTGCCGCAAACAAAAAATTCTATATGGATCAGCTTGTAGAATCTATCAGAGATTACCTGCCAAAGTCGGACATCTCAGGCATCAAGATGGTGAGTTCAACCACACTACTCTTTATTGACATTTCCATTTATTTATTTATTCATAATATTTTCATGTTGCATTTTGTAGATCAAATTAGTGATGCACCATCGTGAGCATTTCTCCATATACTGCATCAACATTGAACAGAAAAGAATTGACATCCTCGACTCAATTAATTACAAAGCAATCAATACATTATTCTCTGATCATCACGACAAGGTTCTTATGAACTGCCTCATGAAACGTCTGAGTGATGCATTCCAGAAGATTTCAAAGCACTTTCCCAACTTTAGTACCTGGAGGCGAGTACAGGTCAAGCATGCACCACTAATGAAGGAAAAAAACGATTGTGCTGCGGTCGCCATGTTCCATCTTGAGCACTACGATGGCATATCTAAGAAGCTCATCACAGAGTTAGATCCAGTAACTACTGAGAAACTCGATCCCATCATCTATTTCAAACTAACTAGTATTCTAAATTTTGATATTGCTGATCTAATCCATTTTTCCACGTTCCTACCACTCTTCAGGACAAGTCAACACGTTGTGAGATGTTGCACTACATGATATTCCATCCGACAAATTGCATCAAGACACTTCCCCCTGAAATTGAGAGGTTCAGGTATCTGGTGGTACCTTATTGAAGTACTATAATATCACTGACATATGCAATTTAGTGGACACTAATTGTTCATTCAGTAGTTAGCTAGGTCTACCAGCATGGGAAACATTTTTCTTTGAACCACTAGCTTAGTTTAATTTGCTCTACATGAGTGGAGAAGAATATGAACAGTAGTTAAGTATTGATCCACATGCAGGTCCTAGGGGCGGGGAGAAGAAGAAGATGAACAATAAGTAGAGTAGGGGTTGGGGATTCCATCATAGCCGTTCAAGTCCGATCCAGTGGTAGTAAGTAGAGTAGGGGTTGGGGATTCCATCATAGCCGTTCAAGTCTGATCCAATGGTTAAAAAAATTTCGAGTGTGGAGAGACCCTCCGACACTCGGTTATTCCATAGACAGTGTAACATCACAGTGTTATGTCTGCCTAATTGCATTTGCATTACATGAGCATAAGCATCATATCATGGTTTGTATTCATCATCTAATATGGTTTATATGCAAAGTGCTTGTGCTTAAATATATGCTTGTTTATGCTTACGATCATGTGTGGTTAATGCAAATGAGTGTCAATTAGTCTTTATTTCACCTTAACTATGCTTAAGATTCTTATGCAAAAAAAAAAAAAAAAAAAAAAAAAACTATGCTTAAGATTCATAATGGAATAATGTTCATATTGATGGCCCAGCTTAATTGAACTTCTAATCCCTAGCTTGACTTTGGTTGACTTAGAGATCTCTTTTGCTTAGCTGTTTAAAAAGTGTAATTTCAATTGTTTATATGGCTGTGTACCCTTAAGCAAGTTTGTAGAAAATTTGTTAAGGAAAAAAAGTTGTTTAATGACCATCTCATGAAAATGACCAGAACACCCTAAAAAATGGCTTACAAGGAAGGAATTGCATACTGTTTGGCACTTAGCAATTTTGGCCGAGTCTAAACTGCATTTCAGTTTCATGTGCCTATCTTTGAGGCCTTTGTAGTTTCTGATCTAAGCAGAACCAGCTTGAACTTAATAGACAAAGATGAAGTTCACATGTAACTCTACATCTTTGTCAATTGCACCTTGGGTAAGATCGGTTTGGTTTGGGAGATACAATGCCAGGAATGTCAGGGTGAGAGTTGATCATGTCGGCTGGCCTAGAGCCGACAGGGGCCTATTGGCCGACAGCCGCCGCGCCAGGCTAGCTGGCAAAATGGGCCAGTGGCGCCGTATGCCGGGATGGGCCCCACGGCCGAGGCCGGGTTAACGTCACATTCACGAGGCTGCCACCTCGCCCCTCTGCCTTGTTCTTACCTTCTCCGAAGTGGAAAGCGGCAGCAGCAGCGTGCACCTCCATCGTGCGTGCCTCGCTACCGCCGCATAGCCTCCTCCGTTCGCATGTTGTCCACAATTGTGTCGTGCTCGCTTCACTACGTCCACGCCCCCATCTTGCCGTCGGTGAACCACCGGGTCAGCACCGCCTCCCGTGTTCTAGTTCGGTTGATGTCCATTGACCACGGGTCCCACACGTTAGTGGCACATCTAGGGTTTAGGGTTTGATTTGAATTGAAATCTTGAGCCAATTTTTGGAAAATCATATCTCGAGTTTTATAGATCCATTTGGAGTGAACTAAATTTTTTTGTGGGCCTGGTCTAGTTTTTAATAAAAATAATCAACATGCCATGTTATGTAGAAAAATAAATAGTTACTCCCTCCATAGTTGAAAAAGAAGACATTTAGGATAGCGACACGGTCTCCAAAGCACAACTTTGACTTCTCTTTTCTATAAAAATATTTATTAAAAATTATATATGTATACTTTTATGAAAGTATTTTTCAAGACAAATCTATTGATATGATTTTCACATTTCTAAACTCAACGACTTAAAAGTTATTAATGATTTATGTTTCCAATGTTTGACCCAAGCATTTTCCAAAACGTCTTCTTTTTTCAACCATTGAGCAGTATAATTTATGTCTTTTATTCATGAATAAAAACTGGAAATTCATATCTGTTAATATACAGATCCAATTGCCATGAAAATTTTATGAGGTTCTGTTCATGCTATGGTTAGGATGTAATGCAATTTTCAAGAGTTTTGGAGACTATGATTGAGTTATGATTTTTACTTTTTAATAGTTATGGCTTGTTCTATTTTTCATAATTTATCTATAAATTCTGTAGGGGTGAAATTTGGTGCACACTACTTTTATGTGATGATAAGACTAGGAAAAATATGAAATCTGTTTTTTTGACACTTTTCAATAGGATTTCCTAATTATGCTAGAATCAATCTTGCTATCTATTGTTTTTATGCAGCAAGTTATACTTATTGGTTCGCCATGAAAATTTTATGGTGGTTTCCTAGAAGCATATGTTAGTTGTGGTAAATTTCATTGAATTTTTTGGGCAATTTAATATGTGTTCATAAATACACGTTAATATCTAAAAAAATAGGAGAAGTCTTAAATAAAGTTATTTTTATGATGAATGTTATACTTTCTGGTGTTCATGAGTTATATATGGCAAGTTGGTAAGGTTGGTTTGGTCCACGTGTATGTTTGGCACATGGGCATGTATTTGTTTCACTAATAATTGTGGTTCTGGACAGTTTTGGGACCTTGCAAAGTTCACCATGGTAATGTACTTTTTTGGGAATGTTGTGAATACAAAAAGTATAGATAACTTATGTATCTAGCTTCTGTTAAAATTTGGTGGCAATTGGCCCAATAGTTTGTGCGCTATGGCTGTTTAAGGTTAGGGTACAGAAATGGTTGCTCTCTGTCTTTATAGAACCAAATTCTGTACCTCTGCAATTTCGAGGTGTTAAACTTGTGAATCTTGCTGTGATGATTAAATATGAAATGCACAAAAAATTTCATAAGCTTTCCAGACTATCCTCTTGCATATATTTTGGATTTGTAGATCTTCAGTTATGATCTATTTTCTGGACTGTCACTTGTATGTCTAGGGTTGCTAAATTTGGGTAGAATGCATGTGTGCCTTGTTTAAGCTTAGCTGTGGTACGTAGGTGCTTAGGATAATTAAGTTAAGTGTTAGTTACAGGTGATAGGCCTGAAAAATTGTATATTAGATTGTGTAGACTTGGTAAGTATCACCTTGCTCTTTATAAGATGAATGTGGTGTTTTTGTTTATAGCGATTTCAATAGAGCCATAGGAATGAATGTGCGGCAATGATGTTATTGCTAACTTGTTGTCATGAGCATACACGTCATCATATATATCCTATCTTGTGCATTCATGATACTTATCCAATGCATATGCGTGCAATAGGTGCACCGGAAGGAGTGATTTCCCTCGAGTTCAAGGGAACATGTCCGGAGGAGCAGGAGGCACCTCGGGAGCCAGGGAATCAACAAGCAGGACCAAAAGCCTGCGAGGAAGTAGTCCTTGAGTGCCCATTGCATGAGCCTTCTACATTTGTGAAAGGCAAGCACCGGAGCATTCTAACTTCCTATGTTTTCTAAAATTCAATTGAATATCTTATGATGTTTGATGCATTAACTTATAGGAGTTGCTTGGAATCACTTGTTGCATATATATCCATCCTTGCAAACTAAATATTACCTAGAATCCTTGCAAAATAAATGGCATATGAATGAACCTGATATGGTTATTAATGTTGAATGTCTTATTCACTTGCTCGTTTAGTAGAGGTGCAAACCTAGATAACAGGTTAATGATTATTAATATCATGCTTAAGAATAAATGCTTACTTTTGGTACTTCAGCATTTTTGCAATGAGGTCAAGCTAGCTCCACTTATAATCAGCATTGCATTATCCTTGGTGTCATTTATTTCTGGTTTATAACAGGTAAGTCTAGCTGAGTACTCATACTCAAGGTTTATTTCCTCTTGTTGCAGATGATACCTTCTATAGCGGTTGTTGTAAATATTGTCTTCGCCCTGCCGAGGTTGAGGATTAGACCATCGAGCATGGTCTCTGTAATTTCTTATCTTTGTGCTTTTGTGAAGTGTGACCAGAGACTGGCAATGTAACTCTAAACTTGGGAGTTTGGTTTCAAAACTATGTGCTTCCGCTACTTTTGAACTTGGTTTGTAATAACTCAAGTACCTCCAATGTTATGTAACCCTTGTTGAGCTTATTTGTGAAATGTTGTTGTTGCGTTGAATCACTACAATCTTGGTATGTTGTGAGTTGGTTTGAAATCCTTCGTAGCTTTAGTTGACTACCTGGATTATATGGGCTCAATTTAAGAAATTTGATCGCTCCAGCGATTGTTTTTGTACTTTTGCTCTTATAATTTGGTCGGTTCTGTGATAGACAAACTCACTACTAAATTCTAACCCTTGTGTAACGACAAAAAACGCCAGAATAGGCCCAATTTGGTTACAAAAGGTAGATGTTGCAACCAAATCGTGTTTGTTGCCAATGGTTGCAATAAGTCACGTTGCAATAAGGTATTGCAACCATTGTCGGTTGGTGAACTATTGGGGTTTCTTGCAACCGTAATTGTTTGTTGCCAAGCATGGCAATAGGATCTTGCCGCAACGTTCATGGTCGTGGCATAATATAAGCACTTGCCAAGCCTGTCTTTATAGCATGAGGTGGTACATGTAATGATTGATAGCGTAGCAATAATCTGTATTGCCACGTCATAATTTTATTGCCAAAAGCGTTGTTGCCACGCAACAATATTCGTTGCTAGAGATCATATATTAACATGCAATGATATTTGTTTCCAGTGATCATATGTTGCGATGCAAGGTAGTTCGTTGGCATGGATCATGTTGCATTACCAATGATTTTGTTGCCATAGAATCTCACCACCAAAATGTTTATGCAAATTAGTTAGATCATGATAGGATCGATTGCACACACATATATTAATCTCAATCACCATTTATAAGATAGAGAAAAACTATTGAAATAGTATCTAAAATCACAACCAAAAGTACATAAACTAACTATTTCGCAAAAACTTAATCTACGTGGCAAAAGTTTCCACATATCACAACCAAAAGTGCAAATGGTTATGGTAACAATCCTTATTCCAACTAAATCTTGTCGTTGCGACAAAAAAACATGGCATAAGGATGAGAAGTTGTCCCAAAAAATTACAATGTGTGTGTGCCCCGAACAACATTGGGAGTTCTATTTATATTAATTTCCACTAGACAAATCATTGGCTATTGTTTCTTTGCACTAGCGCTCCCGTCCAAATATAATTAAAATCCATTTTATTTGCAAATGGCACCTTATTTTTTTTTAAAAAAATCTAGAAACATATGCTTGAGGTGCAATTTTCTTAGTGACTAATCGAGATATATCACCAACTTGCGATCTGTGCAACATAAATCTAAAAATTCTGCAAATGGAAAGCACCATTGTGCTCTGCTCATTCTTGTTACCTTGCTCTTGTGTGATCTTACTCCAGATGATAGCTATCATTGTACCACACGGGGCCTCTTCACCATCTGATGTTGATTGAGAGAGTGTACTACTTTACAACCATATATACTTCTGGTGATGTTGCCACATATTCAGCAATCCATAAACACTAAGAAAAAAAAGTCCATGGAGCACTAGGTTGCAGTCACCATGGGCGTTCGGTTCACGAAACTGGTAATGACAGTTCCTAAAAAACATGGTACAAAGGAAATTTGGTATCATTAAATTTGGTTCGGTTTTGGTATTTACCAAACAGTGTCGAACTAATCACATAGACATGTAATAGAAGGTTCAAAAGCTAATTTTGAGATGATTTCATAGAGAATAATAGTGCAAAATACATATACATATAAAAGTCCACAAGACTATAAGTGTGAGTACCAAAAATACATAATATAATATAATAGTCTACAATAGTACAATCAATAATATAACAACACTCAAACTCTCCACATTTCAGATAAATTCGGTAAATTCGGTTCGGTTTAAGTATTTACCGTGTTACTAAGGTTCCTGGAAACTTGGAACCGAGCAGGGAACCAAAATTTTCGGTTTCAATAAATTCGGTTTGATTCTTAGTAAATTTGGTTGGGTACTTGGTTCTTGTATTTCGTGCCCGGGGTGGGGTTGGAGGGCAAGGGTGCAGGATAGTCATATACCAAACTTGCATAATTCTTTCTTTTAGACTGAGAGCCTAATTCCATGTAGTTGGTTAAAACCAAACTATTCTTTTTTTTTGGTGCACATCCAATTAAGATTCCCCTCTAAGATTCCTAACACAAAACTAATAATATATCCTCACCACTGCCCCGTCCATTACATATATGAAAATAGTGAATGCACGCAGTACAATTTTTGTTCTCTCTTAAAATGAAAAGCTTCTAGCCACAAAACCATGTACCATTATTGATCAAAGGTAGTTTTCATAATAATATTGAGCAGAGCAAGACTACCTAAAAGGGTAAGTTTTAACTTCCCAGATATATTTTCTAGCCCTCCAAAAACTAGTTAAAGAGGCTGCAGCTAACGAATAGATGCATAGATGTTTTGTAGAGCTCTGTATCATTATCCTACATATACAGCTAATCACACCTTCATCTAATGCTAGCATGAATAATTAAACTTTAAAACCTAGCAAAATGCAGTGTCAATTAGGAATTGAGTAACTTGCCACAAACAAAGATAACCAGATGAAGTTTTATTATTAAGTAATAACTTGATAGGAGATAATCCAAAAAAATGCTAGTAAAAAAGGTACACTATAATAACATGCCACAAAGGAGAGGAGAGGAAGGCCTCGACATTGGGTGGGAGGAGGGCGTCTGCCTGGCCAGCCCGTAAAGGCTTGCTGTCGCACGCTCCAGCCAGAGTACGACCGATCTACCGATGGCCTTCTTAAAAGTTGACTATTCATCGATTCGGGAATCAGCCATGAGCTTCGTCCTGGTTTTCTTCACTACGGTAGGTGGGGAAGATCCGGCTTGCCGCAACAACAGTCGGCGACGGTCTCTGGTGTTAGATTAATTGGGCTTAGCCCATTAGTTAACAAGCAATTAATCAAGGAAACTCCAAAGGCCTACAAATTTATGGTAAGTGGAGTGGGATTAGTACCCCATGGTACACTCACTGAGAGAGTGCTTAACTTAAATAGTGAGTTAGTTGGTGCTCTCTGTGAGGAGTGAGAGGGAACATAGGGGGGCCACGTGCGCCGCGCGCCCCCGCCGTAGCGCATTTGGCCTTGTCCTTGGCCTTGGCCTTGCGTGATGTGATTGTGCCTTTTTGTGGCACACTTGACCATCCTAACAGCTAGATAGTGCAACCACAGTCACAAGGGAACGGCCCAACGGCTACATGGCCCCGGCAACGATCGCAAAGGGCATAAGGGTAAACATACCTACGCGGTGTGCGCCCTACACTATGTAAAAAAGGCCTCTACAGGCGTTGAGGGCTTCTACTCATTTAGCGGCGCCGTCGCCATTAGGGTCTCTAAATGTCGACTTTACAGCACTGTCCGTAGCGGCGTCTACAACAAGGCTTTAATACAGACGGGATTTCGCGGCGTCTCAAACTTTCCGTATGTAGTGAGCCCTTGTTACACACGCCGTGGAACGTGGGGCGCGGTCCTGGGGGTTTTGCTCGACTGTGGTCTACATTATCTACGAGACATGATTGTCTAAGATGCGATCGTACCTCCGAAACGTCCACGGACCCGCGGCATCAGTGTCGCATCGCGGCCAAAAAAGTAGTGACGCACGAAGCCAGTATGCGACTGTAACAGTTCGAATGTGCAGACGCGTACACAAGAAGGCGTCTGTGCCACTAACGCACACGACAGACGCTTGTATGCATCGCGCGCCTCTAACTGTTATCCATTCACAGACACCCGATCACTATAAGGGTCTGTAAACCGTTATTCAAATACAGACCCGTGTGGAACGCAGGCCCGGCGCGTGATATCTTCGCATTTCATGCACGCATGTGGTACACGTGTCTGTGTCGCCTACAGAGCTACAGACGCAGTTAGATCGCTCGACTGTAACTACACTCCAGTTCACAGACGCTTGTTTTGTACTACCGTCTGTGAAACTTAATGCACTTTCAGACGCTTCCGTAGGTCGTTCGACTGTAACTCGTACAGAGCTGGCTGGGGCCGCATGTTTAAAACGACGTCCCGCAATGTGTTCCGTGTTACAGACGGTTGTTCGCAACACGTGTCAGGAAGTAACACACGAGCTACAGACGCGTTTTAGTAAGCTCGTCTGCGTTCCTTTCCAGCTATTACAGACGTTCTTTTGTTACCGCGTCTGTGGGATTTAGTCGCTTTTACAGACGGCCGTTTTGATTCTCGCTCGATCAGAACGTTACGTATTTTCAGACGCTCGTTCGGTGTTTCAGACGTTTCTTCGGTTACGCGACAGACATTTAGTACGAAACCTACAGGCGCGCATCAGCAGCTGTGGTCTGTACATAGATAACAGACCGTTTCAACTATGCAGCAGAAATTGAAAATGGTAGACACTGGCAAACACAAATAATACAGATGGACAGGTCCGATCACAAACAAATGGCAGACGGCAGCAGCATTGTAAATTCAAGTGTATCTCAGATTGTTCACACAGATGTACCCGGTTCTTCAGGGCACGCCACAGATTGTTCACAACACAAATAATACAGTTCACATGCATGTATCCGGCTTTGATCGTCATGCGGCAAAGAAGGGAAACAAGAATATTCACATGCATGTATCCACCGATTGTCATGCAAAGAAGGGAAACAGAATCAACTCGGGTTTATTTAAATGAAATGCTCGCCTTCAGGGCTGATGACATGTTCCATAAGAAAATTGGCCATCTTCTCTCTAATATCCTCCAAATTGATGGAATCTCCCGCCAAGTCAAAATCATAATACAAAGAAAGGTAGGCGTAAGTGTTTGTGCACACATGGTCTATATTGCCAAACAAAGGTAGGCACAAGATGGAGCTGCACTTCGAGTTACCTCGTGACGATCCAAATGAACTTGTTTCATCGCAGCCATCAAGTGGTGCACCGTGTAGAACCCACATGTCTTGTTATCAGTTTTGCAACAGTAATCGCAATCATATGAAGAAATTCTCGATAAATCTCAAAGGCCCAATATACGTGTTCCCAATATCGCAAACATATATTTAAAAAAAAAATCTGCAAACATACAGTAGATCTGAAATTTACCTTCTTTTATGAGATGGGTTTAAGATAGTGTTGGAGTCCAATAAAGTAGTTATGTCTAAGCATGGACAATTTATTGGTGAAGGCTATGGTTGCGGAGGTTTGTTTTTCGCCCTAAGTTTGGTGATTTTTGTAATAAGTTAGTGAATCGATTTGTGACATAATTAATAATAATTCGAGTGTTTGGCATTCTCGTTTGTGTCATGTGAAGTTTGGTGTCACATCTATCTAGCTTGCAGTTAATTCTAGATGTGAATTTTGGTGAGCTTGCAGTTAATTCTAGATTTTACCATTACCAAAGGTTCTAAGTGTCATAATTGTGTGCAATCTAAGCAACCTCGTAAGCCTCACAAGGCAGTGGAGGAGAGGCTCTTGGTACCTCTAGAACTCATACATTCTGATCTATGTGAGATGAATGGTGTGTGGAAAAGAGATATTTCATGACATTAATTGATGATGCTTCTAGATTTTGCTATATTTACTTGCTGAAAACTAAAGATGACGCATTATTAGAGTACTTTAAAATCTTTAAGGCTGAAGTTGAAAATTAACTAGAAAGAAAGAAAAATTAACCAACATGTCTTGTTATCACTTTATCGGTTTGTAAAACAGCACTTCGCAAAACATATGAAACACATGCTAGAATTTATATATGATGAATAGTTCCCCTAAAATTCATATGAAGAAATTCTGATAAATCTCAAAGGCCCAATATCTGCAAACATACAGTAGATCTGAAGTTTACCTTCTTTCAAGAGATGGGTTTAAGGTAGTGTTGGAGTCCAAGAAAGTAGTTATGTCTAAGCATGGACAATTTATTGGTGAGAAAGGTCATGGAGGTTTGTTTCGCCTAAGTTTGGCGATTTTTGTAATAAGTCAGTGAATCAGATTTGTGATACAATTAATGATAATTCGAGTGTTTGGCATTCTCGTTTGTGTCATGTGAAGTTTGGTGTCACATCTATCTAGCTTGCAGTTAATTCTAAATGTGAA